>VSTD030003757.1:0-10686 GCA_008808055.3 Sporobolus alterniflorus | reverse complement strand
GTGGCTCATGTCAACGCGAACCGTGACGGGCTCATCGACATACACAAATTCATTTGGTGTATGTAAATATTAGTAGATCTTGCATGTTATCAAATAAAATGGTGGACAAGGTTGGAATTCTTTACACCGTCTTTGAAGACCCTTTCCTATCATACATTCATACATGTTCCAGTTCTTGCTTTGATGTTCATGCATGAATTCTTTTCATGTCTTTGATGCTACGTTCATACTGTTGACAAGTTCAGCAGACAGAGATTTAGTGTTGTCTTTGATGCTAGGAAGTTCAGAGAAGAGCTGAAGTCCATGGAAGTAACCTTCAAAATTGTGGAAACCAATTTTCTCTCTACGTGTGTTTAATTGTGGAACTATGTATGTTGGCGGGAAACTATTTGAATGTTGGCATGGAACTATTCATATGTCCATGGAAGTAACTTTCAAAATCATGGAAACTAAATTATGAATCTACTTATCATATTTGTATGAATCTAAATATGTTGGTGTCAAATTATGTATGTTTAATTATGAATGTACTTATCATATTTGTATGGACCTAAATACGTTGGTGTGGAACTATTTATGTTTAAGTATGGACCTACTTACTTTGGACTTGTCAATTTTTACCATGGTTGTATCATCACTTTATATGTGTCATGGTTATGAAGTAATTATTCCATATGTGCCATAGTTATACTCTTGAACCAAATAGCAAACAGAGTCATTCCATTCTATTTTGACTCTTGAACCAAGCAAAAATAAAATAAAAATAGAATGACTCCATTCTATCTATGAAACACATAATGAATTCATTTTGTTCTCAGAAAATGGAATGGAGCCATCCCATTCTATCCCACTTATGAAACAAACACCACCTAAGATAAACAAATCTAATCAACTCTGCTAGCTTCATAGTGACCTTCTATCAGCTAAATGCCTCGATAGACCTTTAAACTCGCTCTACCAACAAGATCATCCGTATTCAACCGATCTAAGAGGAGGTCAAACTTAATCGATGACATCCCCGCAAGTCCCAGAGGATTAGACTTAACTGAGATAAGACTAAGTAAACCTACCGATGAAACATGTTTAAAGTGACTCAAACATGTAGATTTAAGCAGAATCTACAACATTGAACTCTAATTACATAGATCAAACCTAACCAAGAGCAGCATACAACTATAATCAATGAGATAGCCATGAATAAACCTAATCATGCCGGATAACTAGCAATTATGCTCAAACCATAGGAGATTGAGCTTAAATGATTGCAGCCCTAAAGAGAGAACATAATTATAGGAAAATCTTTGACAACCCGGTCATGAGTTATTGAGGTTGGCGATGCCTCGAAGGTTGTATTGAGTTGAGATATCCCTTACAATGACCTCTAGCTATCTATTTATACCCTCACCTTGAGGGTTCATATCATCTTGGGACACGGGTGTCCCGATCTAATTGGTTTACAAAATCCAAACCTATTCGAATTCCATCTCAATATTGCCTAACAAACTTGCTTCACTTTCCAAACAAACTCTATCTTTTCCAAATTTATCTTTAAGGGATCTGCTCATGGCTCTACTTTGCTTGCACCCCCACGTCGCACCATGATGACATCACACCACTCATCTAGTGCTTCCAAGAGAAGCCTCCTTGCCTTCTTGGTACCCACTGTTTGCATACTCATGAGTCACTGCCACTGGGGCCTGTCAAAGTTTGGTATCAACAGAATCGTAGTGATGGCCGAATGCATAACTCTAGTTATGTGTGATCGTCGCCTTGTCTCCTGAGTGGTTTCCACCAAGGCACAACGGTTACATGGAGAGAGTCGGGTTTGTAGGCCACCAGACAAGGGGGCCCAATCTTCAGTGTGGAGTTGCACTGCTGAGCCTCCTAGCGGAGGGTGGATCCCTTCCATGTATCTCCGTGTCTCCTTCTCCGGTATTCTTTCCTACTACGAAAAGCAGTCCTTGTGGTCAGTAGCGCTCTCTGGTATTTCTTTATGCTACATGTAGCAACACTATGGCTAGAGGGAAGTCATTGGATGGTGTCTCAATATCAGACGCTGGGGATGTGGCCTGACATTGGGAGTTGCTCATATCCCCCGGGCCATTGTGTCACGATAAGCTCTAGGCGGCTTGGGGGAGAGCGAGCATACGCCATTCCCATAGGTGAAAATGCCCCGATTAATGATGTCATGGAGGTTGGCACGTGCGCGGTGGAGTGGCAGCCTAGAAGCGCAAGGCTCCAACACCATAGGCAGTTGACCGGGGCCCATGTTCACCTAAAATAAATCATCATCATAGAAGTCCATCTCTTCATCAGCTTTTGACCAGCATTTTGATATAGCATGGGGAATAGCAAGTGTGAGTACACTTATAGTTGGTACTCAGCAAGTATGGAAAAACATGATATGGGAGCCTATAACAAGAATAAAGGCTATGACAAGATTTAATTGCATAAATATCAAGTACTACACTTAAGACTCATTTATCATAAGCATCCTATATACTATGTGATATCAGCTCTAGATGGCCAAGGTTACACCACCTTACCTAGACCTTGGGTTACTCTACATGTTCATCTATGGGTTACCCCACCCGATCACAGTTACCTCACTACGATTAACCAACCATAACCATCCCAAATCTCACTCATCATGTGAGGATTCCAGGCCACTCATAACTAGGAGCACGACTGTTATAACAATTTACACTCTATAGAAGTTTGTGCCCTGTACCCATGAGTAGTGATTTCATCACCCATCGGTGACTACAAAACCTCCATTTTGCAATGTGTACACTTTCTTTAGTGTATGACCAAGAGATCACTATAAGACTATTTCACGTCTTCCTCCATCATGTACATGTCCACTAAGGTTTCACCACTAGGGAAATTATAACCATTATATCCTAGAGACCCCTCTTGTGTCATATGGTTCCGAGTAGTAAATTCCCCTCTTCCCCACACATCTCAATCCTGACGATTCCAATGTATATCCTGCCTTCCTCACACCACCACTTGACATGTACAAAATTGATCTCTACCACTTATTGTGTTAGGTCGTGCCCGTACTTGGTGTCACACCCCAAAATTCTAAATTTTTGAATGTGACTAAAATTCATTGAATTTTAAAACTTTTTCTCAATAGGTTAAAATTTTGCCTTCAAATTATTAAGGCAAATCCATTTATTAGGAAAATTTATTATTTTATAAATTATATATTCGATTGTTGCATTATGCTGCATGCATTTCTTTTGATTTATTTGTGTGCTCTAGTTTTAAATTTGAGTAGAGATTATTTGAGTTTAGTTTGAATTCAATTTGAAATCAATTCAGCGGAAATAGAAAAGAAATTTCAAAAACCTCAAAGCCATTTCAGACCTAAACCTGTCAAGCAGTCCAGCCCTCATTTCTTTTTCTTTCCTGTGTGACCCAATTCATTTCCTCTTTTCTTCCAAGCCGGCCCACACTCTCCCTTATTTTCCTGCGGCCCAGTCTGCCTGCCCTTTCCTTTCCATGCAACTCGGTTGGCGTGCTCACACCACGCACGTCCAACCTGCTTCAACCCAGCCCCGCCTCATGTTTCGCCTCGGCCCAGCCGGCCTGCCCACTCACCGTGCCAGCTATCGTGCTGCCCACCACTGCGTAAATCCTAGGTCGCCGCCACGCTGCGTGAGTCCGACCCAGACACCCGAGATGGAGTCCTTGGCGTGCACGCCATGCTGCCACCCTAGGTCTACCCTATAAATAGCCCCTACGCTCCTTCTACATTTTCCACCACTGAGACACCCCGCTGCCACTGAGAAGTGCTGCCATTGTCGATCGTGCGCCAGGCACCCCGCTTTGGCTGTTGTCCATCACCCTAGATCCAACGAGTGAATTCATTGCGAGCTCCTTCATCTCCTCGACGCTGGTGAGACCCCTAGCACGAAAGTGATTCCACTCTGACAACCCATCGGTGGCGCTGTTGTGATGGACCCACTATAGGTCGCCGCCCTACGCCGGCAGCCCCCATCGCCGTCTAGACCAACGGTCAAGATTCAATTGGGCCCAAGGGGTATGCGCGATGGGTGCACCAAGGATTGAAGCCCTCCCTGTCCACGATGCCATGTGCCTGGTCTTCAATTTTCAATAGAAAAACAATTCCTAAGTCTAATCTAAAAATCTTTTTTCACAGAAGCGTAGGGCCTTTTTGTTAATTCAAAATATACTTTCTTTTACAAAATTAATTCCATAAATTCCTAGACTTTGCACTTAGGTCCCTCTCTTTTAATTTAATTCCTTTTCTTTTGTATAATTATTTAACCCAGCCTTTTCAACACAAAAATAATTCATTTAATTTCTGAAAAATCCCAAAATTAGGCAATAAACCCCTATGTTTTAATTTAATTAAATTCAACCTTTCTATTTTTCAAAAACATTACAAAAGTAATATTATAAATTATTTTTAGCTCTTAAAAATTAAAATTTAACCGTCAAATAACTTTTTCATAATTACACTTAAGTCATTATTAACTTTTAGTAATTACAATTAGGTCCTTTAACATTTAAACTGTCATAACTCTTCACTCATGGTTCCGATTTAAGCAATTGTTGTGCTCACACGATCGTAGCGACGTGTAGAATCTTTTAATACTTTTTATTTAGTATTTAGCCCATGTTTGGCATGCTGTTTTCTTAGTGTGCTTGTTAGCTTATTTCTGGTTATCGTTGTTTAGACACACCACAATACAAGAATCTTCAAGATATCAAAGTGGAAGACTTTGAGCTGCAGCTAGTGGGAAAAGGTAAGTGTTGGTGACCATGTTGAACCCATGTTCTTATTTTCCTCTCTTTACACATTGGCATGCATTAAATTGAATCTTACGTTATTTACCTTTTTTTTATCATTCCTTGTTACCCTAGCTTGTGGATGTGTCTAGGTAGATACCGCTTAGCCTTGCTGTCATTTGTATAAGTCTGAGTCTTTTTTGATGAGTAATGGTGAATTATAATGATGTGATAAGAGATGAGCTTGTTATTAACATGCAAACTGAGGTTTTAGCAAGATCGTGATACAGTGGGGAAGTTTTCGGCCTTCATGGTTTGTTGGATAGTTTTTGCTCAAATTAGCTAATGACCGGTTCTTGAGAGTAAACATTCCAGGGCAACTTGTGTCACCACGTGTCATATGGAATGACTTGCTCACTAATTAGGGATGCTTCACGGAGTGTGTCTTGCTCGGTTGAGCGGGTAAGGATATCTGTGACTACCTGATAATCGCATGGAGCAAGAGGGGCCAATCATGAGCCATAAACAAATAATGCTATTAGTCTCAAAGAAGTCATTTAGTAATTATGAGGTAATTTTAGTCACATGAATATCATGGCTTCTAATTTAATTAATGCCATGTAAGTTAAAGCATAAAAACAACTCAAGGAAGAATATAATACTTAAATAAATCTTACTTTAATTTCCTCCTTACGTAAAAACAAAGCATAAGAGAGGGTAACATTATTTTAACTTGATCCGTGCATGGCTTCATACGTGTGGTCCTCCACTACTAACAAAATGAACATCATCAGCAGTTCATAACAACCATCAGAAACGATTTTAGAATCCTTGCTGATGTACCGCTCCTGATAATCCTTAGTTATCAGTAGCGGTTCTAGAACCACTACTGATAGCTGAGTATCAGCAGCGGTTCTAGTATGCAAACCATCATTGATACTCATGGATCAGCAGGGGCTAGTGGATGAAAACCATTACGGATACTCATGTTTAGCAGTGGTTTTTATACTAGAACTATTGCTGATACTCCTTCTAGAAACCTGAATTTTAGATCTCTATTCTAAATCATTCTAGTAAACATACATTTCAGGGATTCATACAAGCACATAAATTTCAAGCAATCATACAAACACATACATTATATATATAGACATCATCATGTTCATGCATATATGCATGGATCATGTTCACCAAGTTAATTACACATAAACAAAAACAAAAGATAAACATCTAAAGTTAAGTCTTGTAGTGGGAGGCCTTGGAGCACTATTTCCTCCAACGACGCACATCCTTGGAGCACCTGGACCATTAAGACACCATGTCCTTGGTGGCCTCATTCTTCGAGCAAGAGACCTCCTCCTTCTCGGCCCACTCCGCCTTCTCCTCCCGCACCTTCCTCATCAAACCAAAGACCCTTTTTGCCAATGCTTCGTTGTTCTTGATTTCCTTGTCAAGTTTTTTTTTCTAATTCTTGGACCCTCTCTTCTAACATTTGAATCTACATATGAATGTACACATTTATTAATTAAATTGGAGATAAGTAACAATAGAAGTATCGATCATGACATACCCTTTCAACATGGTTCGGTTCCTCCACCTCCTCTAGATCCTCCTCCTTCGATGATGACTCCACCATGATTGTTTCCTACTGTTGGTGCATCGGCGTCAGAACTACGTACCACACATCTCCACCTTGGAGTCATCATCGGACTTGGAGCCTGACAAAGGAGATCCCAGGGAGGAGTGTGGGTGCGTCCCGAAGAGAACCTCCCCTTCGAGTCTCGTGCCTGTTGACAAGCGAGCTCCTAATGCCTGCTGTTGCTCCCAGTCATACCTAAACATGATTACATTGTCAAAACAATAAAAATCTTATCACTTAATAAACATATCTAGCATTGTCCTAACAACAAGAATCTTAAACCCTAAAAATCTAAACAACATTGTACTTTACTGCCAGCTATGAGTACCCTAACAACAATGCAAGAATCCTAAACCCTATAAATGAAAACAACATTGTACTTTATTTACTATCGGCTGTGAGTAAGAATCCTAACTTCATGCTAAACCCTAAAAATCCTAAACCAATGAAGAAGGATCCTTACACCATTCTAAACAAAAATCCTAACACCATTCTAAACAAACATCCTAAGAATCATAACGAGAAGAAGAATCCTAACCAGAGAATCCTAAACCATACCGGTGTGGAGTGGAGTGGCGGCGGAGGCTCTGCTGGAGCTCGAGAATCCTGACATAGAGAGGCGGGGGTGAATGGTGGAGAGAGGCGGTGACAGAGAGAGCGCGTACAATACAATTGCACAGGGAACTTAAGAGTTTTGGGACAAAGCGAATCGGCACGGCCGTGGTGAATATTTATACTGCTCAAATTATCAGTGGCGGCTCTAGATGAGAATTATTGTTGATAAGATTTTATCAACAACGGTTCTCAACTAGAACCATTACTGATAATTTGATCACTTATCAGCAGCGGTGCTAATTATGAACCACTGCTGATAAGTGATCCAGCAACGGGTTAGATGAATCGCTACTGATAGGGGTGCCACCTATGACCATTTCTATAGTAGTGCTGGTGGCGGATCTCGCACGACCCCTTTCTCTCACATGGCAGTGGTTGATCTAGGAGCACAGACACACACATGGATCTAATGTCGCATGCGATCTGGCAATCCAAAGCTCAACCTTAGCTTTAGAGTTTCATAAATTGTGGAATTTCTGCTTGGGATTTGGGGTATTGTGTTGGATCTTGGGTTTTGATTTGGGGGAAACAGGAATCCGCTTAAGGTTCATGATCGGTATGCATTGATCCCCTCCTTCTACTTCCTTTTCAAAACCAACAATCATAATAAACCCTAGAACAATCTTCAACAAGGCCTAATCATGAGCTGATTGAGTACTAATTTTCATGAATCAATGCTGACCAGAAACTAATTAGTCCTAGTTAATCATACCAGCAACAGTTGACATAATCATGATGCTAATTAGGCGAATTAACAAAAACAGATGCGAAAGTAGGAACTTAGCATGAATAATTTGAAACAAATTGACTAAACTAAGAACAAATTTGGGCATCCTGGACTGATTCCACGTAATTGTCAAGACCATAGGGCCCAAAGTGATCATTAGCCATAACCTGAGGTAATTAGGGCCCTAATCTGGAGCTAGGTGGCTCTGGTCCCAAATGTAAGATCGAACATTTAAGGATCGACTAACTCCAGTAAATAGAACACCTAGAAATCATTATGGATTAACTGACCTAGTTAGGACCTAATGGCGCTGACGACCTGTGCCTGCTTGTAGCACGCATATGGTGGTCTCCTCACCCTGATCTCCATCCTCTCTACAGAAGATGAACACCGGGAAGAGAGGCCCGCGATGGGCTTGGTCTTCAAATGTCTCCATTGCCTCTCTCTCAATCAGAAGAGATCGGAGGCATTTTTCTGACTCAGAATTGTTGTGTCTTCACGTCATTAGGAGTCCTCACACCTCTTTTTATAGGCTAGTGACAGGTGGGGTCAAGCTCATTAATTATAGGATCATGCCCACCGATTATGGAAAGGACCCTGTTAATATGTTCTCCTTGATTTAGAGAGGACGATTATGGGAAAGACTAAACACGTTCTCCTTGATTTAGGGAGAATGTGACAGCCTAGATCATTCCTAATATTAATATTCACTTATACCGAGTCCCTCGCGCCGCGCTGAGGAGGAGGAAATTGCAGAACCTGCTGCTACTTGCACGGGCGACCAACTCATTTAGGGATCCTTAACTGCTTGTATACCTTAATCACATTTCTATTTTTCGTAACTAGTCAAAAAAAACCCCGGCAGTGTACATGTTTGGCCGCCGATATATTCGAATCAGATGTTTGATCAGTTGCAGGAACATTTTGCCAGATTGTGCACAGGATTGTATCTTGCAGAAAACAGAGCACTTGCCATGCCCGCGCAAGTTTGGCAGATCGATCGGATTTGAATCCAACAAGCAGCGTACTCCACAAAGAATCAAAGGTCACCCATCGAGTTCGAATGGTACACAATCGTTGGTCCATTCATCGTCACGGACCTGTGTGCCTTAATTTACATGATCTCATACAGTACAGCAGCTAGCTTCTGACGTGGACAGAGCATACACGCGTGCAACCACTACACGCCTACCAAGCGCACACAGGTATAGACGGATGGATGTCTCACTTCACTTGCCGGGGACGAAGTTGGTGGCGTATGCCCAGGCGTTGTTGGCGACGGGGTCGTTGACGTGGTCGAAGAGGTTCTCGATGGGTCCCTTGCCGGTGACGATGGCCTGCACGAAGAATCCGAACATGGAGAACATGGCGAGGCGGCCGTTCTTGATCTCCTTCACCTTGAGCTCCGCCGCGGTGTCGGGGTCGTCGGCGAGGCCCAACGGGTCGAAGGCCCCGCCCGGGTACACCTTGTCGAGCCCCTCGCCGAGCGGGCCGCCGCCGACGCGGTAGCCCTCGACGAAGCCCATGAGCACGACCTGGCACGCCCAGATGGCCAGGATGCTCTGCGCGTGCACCAGGTTCGGGTTGCCGAGGTAGTCGAGACCGCCCTCGGAGAAGATCTGCGCGCCGGCCTTGAACCAAACGGCCTCGCCGAACTTGACGCCGCTCTTGGCCAGGATCTCGGGGAACACGCACCCGAGCGCGCCCAACATGGCCCACCGGCAGTGGATCACCTCCAGCTCGCGGTTCCGGGCGAAGGTCTCCGGGTCGGCGGAGAGGCCAGCGGTGTCCCACCCGTAGTCGCCGGGGAACTCGCCGGTCAGATAGGACGGAGTCTGCTCGGAGAACGGGCCAAGGTACTTGGGACGGTCAGGGCCATACCTGTTCGAGTTCACGAATGTGTCAGTCAGTGATACGTTTTCTTTTTAGATGCAGAGTAGAGAGTGATACACATGCAGGGGAAAAGAATGCGTTACCAGATGCTCTGGGGCGCGCTCCTGACGGTGCGGCGCATGGTGATGCGGCCGCCGGCATCGACACCGACGGGGCTGACGAGAGCCTGGCCAAGGAAGCTGGTGGTCTGCTGCAGCGCCGACGCGGCCATTTTTGCTGTGAGTTGTGTGTTCGGCGGAGCACGTACGATGCGAATGTTGGTTGGGTTGAGTGGGAATAGCGGAACGGGAGCACATCTTTATACGACGAGTGAGTGGCGCTCTCGACGCGACTGGTGGACGCGCGCCGGAGCCCATTGGCTGCCGGTGATATCGCGCGCCCCAGCGTCCAATGGCCGAGCGCCAAGTGGTGGCGAGGATCGCGTCGCCCAAACCCAAAGCTGTCCGGACCATACAGCTCGCTCACGCGTCCCAGTCGTCCTATCACGTGTGTCTCTTGACACTAGCCGTTGTGTTTCTCTTCTTGCCTTGGTGAAACTGCAGCGAACAGGAAGTCGCGGCCACTCCGGCGTCCCCGACGTTATCCCGAGCTTCGAAACACCTTAAGCATCCCCGTGCCATGCTCGTGCTTCTGGTGAAGATCTTGTCGAGCTTATTAGTTCACCGGGGCGTCGTTTAGGCCTCTCCGACGATGATTTTCTGGCATGGCACCGCCCGCGGGGCTGTCTCTGGTAGCCGTCGCTCGCTGGCGACGTCCCACAAGCACACCGACGATTGAGCTTAGTACGACCCTACCCTTTCGATTATTTTAAATCGATCCTAACCTCAAGGGGATCAAAGATCTTAATTCTTACAAAAGGTACGGTATTAGGCTATCCTCTAAAATGTCCACCATTGTAGACGTCGTTGCTTCAGGAGTGTTTGTGTAAACAGATTAAAATTGTTAGCTCGGAGTAACAATTTACATGACAGTTTACACATGTAGCACTTGGTTGATTTCTCACCATGGCAAGATAGCACTAAGATCCTATACCATCACGACGACTAGA
>VSTD030003756.1:0-10686 GCA_008808055.3 Sporobolus alterniflorus | reverse complement strand
TAGATTTGCTGAATGTTTTGTCCTGCATAAACAACTGATAGGTTAGTGCCAGCTTCTTGATGCGTCATATACTTGTGATGCATGCATTGAATGTTTTCCCCTGACCAAAAAAAAAGTTGATTCCAATGAGGGCAGGAATTTTACCAGTATGATCTCTGGGTTACTTGAACTTTGAACTGGAACATTATTGCTGCTCTTTGGTAGAGTAGTGCCTGGTCAAGATAGGGAGGTATGAGAATTGTAGCCAAATATCTAACACGGATAATAGAACACTTTATTATGTCATGCTAGCAATGCAAAACATGGGTGGGAGCATAAGGTTGTGAATGATATACAGATTTGCATCATTGCATGAATGGAAATTTTATAATCAATTGTTGAACTGTCCTCTTGGGTTAACCTGTCATCACGAGAAGTGGTTATGTTTTAGAACTAAATGTAACCTGTCCTCTTCGGTTTGATTATATAAATGAAATTAATAAGAAACTGTTGGGTTGTCCTCTTCAGTCAGCGGGAATAGTTATCCTATTTCTGGATGCGAAAATACACTTTTCATTGGATGTCACCACGTCGTCCCCTTGTTCATTTAGTACTCAAAAAGGGTTATGTGCAGTCATCAGTACGTACATCTTGAGGAACTGGTTTTTATGATCACAATTACTGCTGGCAACTACTCCCACAGTGTACGTGTCTGACTTGCAGCATTTAGCTTGCAGAACAAGCCTCTTATCTCAACAGTAAAAGAAAGTACAAATAAAGTAGTGTCAAGTTGACAATTTTCCCAGGCAGCACCGGAACCAAATTTTATACTACTTCAGAGCAGTTTTACCAACCAAAGGTACTTTTTTAATGCATCAACTCTTCTTTGCTGAACCTTCCACATGTCTGTCTTACCAAACTTTGGATGATAGTACTAGCAGAGAAGGTATCATCCTCACATCTAACTTTGTAAGCTCTGGTCAAGTGTACCAGGATGAGAGAAGATATGGAGCGTGATTAAAGATAGGATCAGTCCTTAGAAAACACAAAACCAAACAAGAAAAAAAGATTTTCACTAAAACATGAGATATGTGAAATCAAATGTGAAGAAAGCGCGGCTTAAAGATGCAGAGAGGGTAATATCCAGGAATCCCCCCTACCTGAAGCCGGAGGTGGAGGCAGTCTCTTCTGCGCTTGGCGTCCGCCGCGGCGCCCGGTGATTAGCCGCTGGCGATCGAAGATCTGGAATATGCCAGCCATGCACCCCATTTGACGGTCGAACTCCGGCATGTCGTCGGAGAAAGTGCCGCGCGTCCTCACCGGCAACCTTCAGGCCCCAAACTGATCCGCTGCCGAGGTTGTCAAACTTCCCAAGAAGGTGAGCACGTCACATTCATGTACAGAGGTGAAGGCTCAGGCGCCGAAGTGCACTACCAGAGCAAGAGAAGCTCCCGAAGCACAGGCGGGCAGAACCAATCAGAGCTGCAAGAAGCAGCGTGCATCTGCTGCTGCACCCCCCCACGCCAGTGCACGCAGATTCAGGGACAGATATAGAAGCTGGAGCAGCAGCGAAGCTCACTCTCGTTTTTCTCCCTTTGGGATGGGCGAGTTCAGAGGAATGTTGTCAATGCTGCGCCATGCACATGCTCTCGTGAGGAGGGAAGGGCGAGCGAGGCTCCTCTGCCTGTGTGTGGATTTAAGAGAGGCGTCGTTTCCTTGGGTTGGGTGTGTGCGTGGCGTGGGTGATGGTTCCGGGTTGGGGGCAGTTGAGATTTAACAGAAGGGGAGGCGAGGCACCGGCATGGTGTGTTGGGGGTGGGTCCCGGCGTCCGTGCATCCATACATCTGCCTAGCAATCTGCATCGGCGAGCGAGGCCATGTGCTGATCATTGCGGGTGTGCGCGGGCATGTGATGCCTGTCAGACAGACCAGCAGCGCACCCAGGAGTTTTCAAGGATGGCCGAGCCAGTCCAGGGCCAGTTCCAGACCGGTCCATCAATTCTTGCCGCCACGCCACCCCCCGCGCGGCGTCCAATGGCGCACGCACTGGGCAACGAATCGAAACCGACGGACCCTGATGCCGCTTCTGTTGCCGGGCCAGCTCGGATGGACGGCAGCTCATGCATGGAAAGGTTGCTCGCGACACGGTGCTCCGATCCCGGGAGGACGGATGGGTATATGACCGGGAAAAAATTACCATGCCCCAGCTTGGGAGATGGACCGACCTGATGGACGAATGGATGGGTGGTAGATTCCACCTGTAGTAATTCTTTCATTGCGTTTTGTCATGCACGACGAGAGGTGGCCTGTCCTGTGTCATGGAGTCACGCGCAGCGCGTCGGAGCAGCTGCTCCCCGTGCACCGCATGAGCCCCTGCTCTGGTGGCAGTTACTGTATTATCTGCCGCGCGCCTGTTGCCTCCGCTTGTCAAATCTGGGTCTTCGTGCAGATTTCAGCGCCAGTTTTGAACGTCCCGATCGAAAGTGAATAGATCTGCCGGAGACGGCGGATCGCGCGCGCGTTTGGGTTTGTGGACAGAACCATTATGAGGCACAGCTGGCGGTGTGCACACATGCACGGTCACTGGACTTTGGTGCGCGTCAAGGAAAAGGGGGCACACACACCGGCAGGTGCGTCGCTTAAACGCGCACACAATTAAGCGGGACACGCTCTGTTAGGGCCGCAATGAGTCATGGTACATCGGCATTCTCTCGGCTCACGTCTGGCGCACGCAGCAAGTAACGAGCTAGCTCACATGGTGAACCTCGAGTCGAGGTCAACAGTAAACGGGTCCACGACGTTATCGGGAACCCACATAACGAGCCACTCACTAGCGGCGTCAAGCAGCAGTAGTAAAACAGTCTACGGGAATCAAGGAGGCGGTGACGACGTGCATACGGCTGTGACTACTGACCGGGGGTTCGCGCACTCCCGCCATCCAATTCGTTGCCGCCTCACGGGTCACAAGTCCCGACCGAAGGCGCCTTTTTTTCCCACTTCCTTGGCGTCCATTGAGTACCAAAGGCGCCTCGCCTGTCGATGGGGCCAGCGCGGCTGGATCTGGGGGCAGGGTGTTGCGGGGGTTTGAGGAGATGGACCCCCACGGCTAGCTGCTGCCTGGTTCCCGCCATCCATCGTCATCGTGCTGCCGCTCCACCCTCCCACACTGGTGGTTGATGCGAGGGTTAAATTTGGTACAAGAGGTTGCGAATTAATTCCGGCGTTGTTCCAAAACCCATGGGACTCGCGATTCAATGCCGCCGCTGCAGCAGCGATGGTTACGTTAGGTGGGGCGTGGGAAGAAAGACGCGGACTGAAAGGGAGTTCGTTACGTTTCCCGCCAGACGCCCCGCCGGCGTGAGGGGCAGCATTATCTCGGTGTGCCGACACAGCTAAACTATAGCACTGCTGAAGTAAGCAGCATCGGGAAACCAACAACTGCCCTGCAGTGGCAGTCCAACAACGGACTAACCTGACACGAATACTCGTTTTCTGCAGGTACAGGGGGCAAAATCCTGCTGACGACGCTCCCCCCTCTCTCTCTTCCTTGCTTAAAAAACAGAGAGAATCTTGCAGGTGACAAGGAGCCAGCCATAGATCTCTCAACACCTGGAACAAATATAGGCATTCTATTGCTGCTACTACTGGGGGTTAAGTTAGGCCAAATAGTTCTGTCCCAAGCTAACGCATTGCATGTTGGATTAGATCAGTCTATGACAGTCCGTCGTGCTCTTCCTCCGTGCGCATCGTTCCAATGATACGATAAATTGGCAGGAATAAATTGCGGGCCACCGTATTATTCAGCGCAACTTGCATGACGGCTCATGTGCTGCTAGCCCAGTACTCCAGCTGTGTATAATTTCTTGACTGGCCCTGGGGAGTCTCTAGTCATAATTGACAACACATGTATACCGCTGCACGTAGCTCAAGGGGGGCAAATACTGGTAGAGCAGTACCCTTGAGTGATGATGAGGTAGGGAAAGATTCGGTCTGTTTGTGCACTTTGTTCATTCAGTTATTAATGGTTTTGTACAGGTGATGTACATACTATTGTATCGTTGCACATAAGTAGCAGTATACTCGTAGCAGCCACGAGACAATCCAAGGTCCCCAGACTGCGCCAGCCGTACAGCGTGCACTTATTCCATTACACGAGCTTCGGATTTCGGAGTAATTTAGTAGTCGTTAAAATGATTAATTAAACGGGGCGGGAAAGCACGCCGTGCGTCTCGGGTGAGCAGGGACCAGTTTTAGCTGAAGACCAGCAGCGACAGGACAAGGCGAGTGCTGCGTAGCGTACGTGGTACGCGTAATGTTGTAGGCTTTTTTCTAGTGCACGACTGGACTGACCGACCGATGCATCTTCTGAGTGGATGCTGGCATCTCCATGGGCGCTTTGGATAGGCATGCGCGCACTCTCATGACCGACCAGTTACATTACATTGCATGTGCGCGCGTTCAGGCAGGCTTAGCTACGGCGCGGCATCGCATGGCCTACACGTGCAGTCGCCAACCGACCGGCGAGCCGGGGTCGAGAGGCCCGCCCACCGGAGGTGGATAAGGAGGAGGGAGCCGGCCGGGCAGTAGCATCACAGAGAGCAGAGCAGCAGCGCCACGTGCTCGCCACATGGGGCGTGCGTGTGCGCGGTGCGCCACCACGGCCTGCTCGAGAGCTGGAGCAGAGGAGGGATCCCGGCCTATCTACTTGGACGCCTCTTTCCGCTGGCGATTCTCTCCCGACCCGACCCGACCCATGGATTCGTTCGTTGCACGAGCGACGACGAGGCCTGCCCCAGCGCCAGAGCCCGCACCGCTGCACGTATTCTCTCTGTTCAGTTCGTGCTTCGTCAAGTGTTCCGTGTATTCCAGACCGTACGTGTGCATGTAGTACGAGAATATATATCCGCTGCCCCAACTCCCGAATAATTTGCCGCCAGCTTGCATATATTGTGATGATGATTGAGACGACCAGAACGGCAGAAAACCTATAGTACCCATCCCCGCCCTCGTAACTGACTCCACCATTTTCAGTACGTGCAGCCAGCTCTGCTCGGTGACTGCGGCCGATCGAGAGCCAGAAAGAAAAAAGAAAGAAAAAGGCCGATATCGCACGCACATGACATGCTCCCGCTGCGCCGCCGCCGTGCACCTGCCGGCTCGGCATGTGCGCGCCCGGCCGGCCACTAACGCCCTCTGACGATGCCTCTCGCCGTCAGACCACGACGGTTCAACGATCCGGTTTTGCATGGGTAGAACGCTCTCTGTGCCATCATCTCTCGCGACGTCGCTGTGCTAGTGTGCGTGCGCACGCCGGCATGTGCGACGTGCGCGCGATGTCAGCCCCCCCCAAGTCACTTCGTTTAAGCAGCCATGTGTGTGGCGTGTGGGATGATGGATGCATGGTGTACAGGCTGCACGGCTTCTGCGACGACGACGTATGCCTCGGTGGACAGCACTATGTGCAGTGTAGACTGCATGAGGGATGGATCCGTCATCCGTGCAGTTGTGGGATGGAGTAACATGCTCGCTCGCCCAATGCGTAGCATGCTAGTAGTAGTACGAACACCGGAACAGTTTGCAAAAACGGATCGAACCAATCGAACGTATTGGCCGGGACAGGGAAAGGAGGACATGATTGGAACAGGCATCACATCAAGAGTCGATTGATAGAAAACATCCTCCGTGACGATGCCGTGCATGCCAGGACCTGGAGGATAGCCAGTGCGCTCGCCAGCTTTCCCTCGTGTCCCTCGAGCGGGTCCAAACTGCCACGAGTGGGTACACTACATGCAGCATGCATAGCAATCAGTTGCCTCCTAATTAAACCGGCAAGCCTAGCTAAGCACAGCTAGCTGGGGGAATTATTTCCTCGTGCCCAGCGACGCGGTGGTGGAGTGGAGCTAGAGCACTGATCATGAGTTCATGACGGTGTTTTCCTTCTTCTACTACTAGACCAGCTGTGAATAATTGCTCCTGTTACTCAATCTTGCAATTTCTTGCGTTGGCTGGTGGTTTGTCTTCTGACCTCTCAGTATCCTTTTTGTCAGCGTTTCACTAGAGCTACCATAAGATTCTGTTCATCACTACACACTGAAGCTGTCCAATTGGATTGGTGGAAATGATAAGCAGTCGTGGTCAAAATCAACCAGGTTGTTTTTTTGAGTAAGTCAAAATCAAGCATGTTACTCGTACTCGAAGTGTCAGACGGGTAGCTTCGGTTGGAGATTCGGCGATGCCTACGCCTCTTGTGTGCTAAGCAACCGACGTCGTACCGTACGTAATTCAAGATCAACATGATTCGTTCTTCCCAGGTCTACTTCAGAATGGTAGCCGGATAAACCAGGTAGATCTCACTGCAAGATAAGTACAGTAGTAGACGGAGTCGAGATCTAGCATAAAACTAAACACCCCACGAGCCAGCCAGCTTTCATTCTGAACACTGTTTGTATTGACCGATCAAGCTAATCATGGAGCTAGCGTAGAGTACTTGGCGGAGAGGGAGAGCACATGCCTAGCATGTCGTTAGGGCCTCCCATTGTCTAAAGTAATCTGCATGTTAGTTCAGCACTTAAGTTTAGCTAGCTAAGAGTATATGCGCGTTAGTGTAGAGAAGGAGTAATTAAGCAATGGTTTTTTAAGGCGGCGCACGTGGCGCGGGGTGTTCATCACTCATCAGTTAGGTGTAGCAAAGAATAATATTGCACATGCGCGCTCTGTGTTATTTTTTAGAAGCATAGTACAAATGCAGATACTCATACACGTATGAGCACTGAATACACGTACGTGTATCCTACTCCTATGAGCACCTCTGAAATACTGAGTCGATTTGATATTGAGATTCACGAAGTCGGTCATCAAGAGTATCTCGCTGTCGATGGGACGTCGTCTCCCACTAAAAGAATAATTAGTCGTAAATGCAACACTCTTGTCAAATCTAATATTTGAATCTGGATAAATTAGTTCCACCACTTGAAATCTAATCAGTTGGGCTAAGCGTGTTATTCTTGTGTGTGTGGTCTAAACAAAGTTTCTGCAGGGAAGAATTCGTCTGAAGGTGCAAGATTGTGTTGGAATGTTGAGAATGGTCTAACGGAAAGTATGAACATTGAATTAGTCAATGAGAACAAGTTCCGAATGAAATCAGAGAGAGGCTCTGAGAAGAGAAAAACTGAAGGTGCTCTGCTTTTCCTTTCTATTTTTTCTAAGGCGCTAGAAAGGGCCATCCATTTTTCGTTTTTTTTTTGAGATAAAATGCTCCGGCCCACTAACGAGAACCATTGCATTGGGCTAGCTTATTTGTGTGCTCCATGCTAAGCCCGTCTGTCGCCCAATTCTCACTCGAGACAATGTCTTCGCGAAACTTGGACTGAACCTTATTTGGGCAGGTTCATAGGTTTTCTTTCCCTTTATTACCTTGCTCTTCTGGAACGGAATATCCCTTGGAATATTTCTCCATCCAGTTTGGCACGTTACTTCTGGAATGCACCATTGGGTAACAAATTATTCCAATGTTGCTATTTAGAAAAAATCGCAAGAACCAGCGAGGTTCCATTCCATTAGTTCTGGGCCAGAGTTTCGTTACTGAGGCCTATTCGGCCCACTAGTAGAAGAAGGGACGATTTCCACGGGCTGTTCTGGGTCCCCGCAGGAGGAGACGGGGAACCGGAAGGGCAAGCTGCAGATCGTGGAGCAGGATTACGAGCACATCATGATCCATGTAACTCTGTTCAGTCTCATGTAGACGATCCTATGCAAATCAAGGGGCGGCGCGTCGGACCAGTAGACGATCCTATGCAGAGTCCAAGAACACCAATCTATATATTTCTCACGCAATGTTCTGGATGTAACTAGAATCAATCTACAGTGCTGGTGGAGGCTGCGTGTGCTGCATTGTCGGATTTCATTCTGGGTCGTGTAGGTCCTCAGCTGATCGATCACGAATCAAGTACACTGCTCACCTGACAGCAGCAAGGTGGTGTCGTCCTTGGTCATCCTTCGTCTGCTCCAGTGTTCAGCTCTCCGTTGTGAGCTTTTGTCATGGTTCATGAAATGCGCCAAACAACCCGGAACAAGCAATGGGCTGTAAATTCAAAAGCGCCGAAACTGATGCAGATACGGAGTGAAATGGGCTTGTTTTGCAAAACAGTTTCTGCTGGATGCAACAACTGCAACGGACCATCAAATTAAAGCATTGTAGGTTGGTCTACCTAACGCCCACAATTTGGTGAATTTTTAACTTTGCAGCAAAAACTAGTGCCTGGGATACACGTAGAGCTTAGGAAAACTCCACATGCAAAGCTCAGCAAATCTCTACGTACCTGGGAGAGTGAGCTCGCTTATCCTACGTATGCTTCTACTAGCAAAGCTCAGACGCACGATGCAGGCACCCTTTCTCAGCATCCGTTGTATTCTTGGGCCAGGCTACATGAACAAAATACGCAAAAGGAATTTCAAAAGGAGAAGGCGGGGTTACGAATACAGACGAAAACAGATATTTGCGTTTGTTTTTGCAATTGAATCAGTTGCAGGTTTTTTTGAGACGGAAGTTGCAGTTTTGTTTTGCTTGGGCTGGTATTTGGCCTAAAAAGTTGCTTTTTTCGTAATGGAATCTATTGGAGGTATATTATAAATCTGCTCGTATTCTGGCCAGAGTTACGGATGCAATTGACCACTGAAGCAGTTCGTGCTGGTATAACTTGACGATCGACGTGGACACCACAAATCACCCGCAAAACTCTCGGTACGTTGGCATTCAGTTTTGGGACTTTGGTTTCTAGCAAAGCAAAATTCAAACGCCGCATTTCAAAAATATTTTTGTCAGCTAGTTTATTTTTAAATTAGTCAGTGAAAATATTTTTGAAAGCGAGTATTCAATATGACTCATCATATATATCACGGGTTAGAACAAAAGATTTAAAAGACCCCAGTTGGATCCAACTGGTTTTTAACAAACCAGAATCTAAAAGGCTCCGGTGGATCCAAACATTTGACAGCGTTTAGTCCAACGTTTACCAGCTGTAACAATCTCTAGGTACAATGAACAATCCCACTCCATAGCTCAAGAGATCAAAACGTTCCATCAGCTTTTAACAATCTCTAGCGAGTAGACTACAAAAAGCTGAAAAGGCAGCTGGTAAAATACTTTTCATATGTTATCAACGATTTGCCACTTGCACCATTTTACAAAAACGAGTTACTATATGTGGTTGTATGCAGCTGTCAAAACAATGAATGCACTTACTAAAAATAGTGAGTAAATCAGTGGAGTGTAAATGTACTCACTAAATATAGCGAGTTACTATATGTGGTTGTATGCAGCTGCCAAAACAATGAATGTACTTACTAATAGCATCTTCAATAGTCTAGTTAAATGGTTTTGTAAAGATAAATATTGCTAGTTTGTCAGAAATCACTCTCTAACACAGTTTTCATCTTCCTCTTTATTTTTTTATTATCCATTTCAGATTTCTGTCTTTCTAAATTTAACTAGTCGCGCAGCTAACTATCCATGCACCCGCTCCCCGTGACATCGACTAACGATGATGTGTCATATTTTTATTTTTAAACGGCAAAGACAGGTATTCCGTCGTTTCATTGAGTAAAGAAAGAACACCAACAGCACACACGCACTGGCTGGAAACAAGAAAGAAATACAAAGAAAACACTAAGAAGAACAAGGCACACACAACTGCTACAGCTCACACATAGAAAAAATAGACGTTTACCTAATCTCACACAACCGGCAGCTGCAGCTATCTTGGCTGCGCGCCAAGGGTCCATGCCACCCTCCATTGCTGTACATCATCTCTGATTAATTCTTGGATCTGGGATCTGGAAGGCGTCAACTGCAATGTTATCGAAAACCCGCCTGCAACGCTCCTTCCACAGGTTCCAAGCCGTGTAAATAATCTTCTCGAGGCAGTCCATGCGCTGCGAGGGCCCTTGGCCTCCTTGTTGGATCATGTCATTCCACCATGACCTGATTCGGTGGTAGCTGTGCATTGGAGAAGGTTGTAGGTTGAATCCCAGCCACGCCGAGAGGCCAGCCCATACCACTCGAGAGTAAGGGCATTTGGCCAGTATGTGCAGGGCCGATTCTGGTTGGGAGCGGCAGAGTTGGCATATGGCATTAGTTTGACCACCATGCTTGAGAATTCTGTCTGCAGTCCACACTTTGTTCTACAAAATAAGCCAGCAAAATAGTTTGCATTTATTTTCTACCTTCGCATTCCAAATTTTGTCCCATTCATAATCAGCGAAAGATCCTGCAAACTGAATGGCGTAGGCGGACCGACTGGTGTAGCTACCACTGGCCGTGAACCTCCAGGTGATGGTGTCTGCAGTTTGTGAGGTGCACCCTACTAATCTTATCCCAGAGGTGAATTGATTTCTTCCCCTGTGGAGATCTTTTGGAGGTCTCGCATCCATCTGCCGCCCTCCATGCCTTGGGACACCGTATAGTTTTTCTTCCACGCTAGCTTATGAATAGCCGAAGTTGTGTTACAGTTTTCTTAATTACCTTAATTATTATCTTAATCATACATCAAATCCTTTGGTTAAGCAAATTCTGATCAAACTAAAGGGAGTTTGAGTTAATTTCAATTTAGTTCCTTAAGATCTAGTCCAACAGAGGCTTCTTCAGACTTGAGGGCCACTACTTTAATCAAAGAATGTGTATACTTGTTATATTTTCTTAAATTCGCTTCA
>VSTD030003755.1:0-10687 GCA_008808055.3 Sporobolus alterniflorus | reverse complement strand
TCGGTCACCCTAAAGACAAGGTGGAGGAACAGGGGCTACTGCTAGCGGCAGGGGAGGAGCCAACTACTTTTGAAGAGGCCATGAGAGATGTCAATTGGAAGAAGGTGATGCTCGATGAAATGGGTTCAATTGACCAGAACCAAACTTGGACATTGGTGTCTCTCCCTCCTGGGCACAAGGCTATTGGGCTCAAGTGGATCTTCAAACTGAAGAGGGATGAGAAAGGAGAGATTATCAAGCACAAGGCAAGATTGGTGGCAAGGGGCTACGTCCAGAAACAAGGTGTCGACTACAATGAAGTGTTTGCACCCGTGGCTAGGATGGAGTCAATTAGGATGCTTCTTGTTGTGGCAGCTCAGGAGAAATGTCTCGTGCATCACATGGATGTCAAGTCGGCTTTCCTGAATGAAAATCTCAATGAAGTTTATGTTAGTCAGCCTCCCGAGTTTGTAGCAGCTGGACATGAACTGAAGGTCCTAAAGTTGAGCAAAGCCTTGTATGACTTGAAGCAAGCACCGAGAGCCTAGAATTAGAAATTGGATGCAAGCTCGAAAGAGCTCAAGTTCACAATGTGCACAAGTGAGCCTGGCATGTATACTTGTGGCAAGTGTGAATCAAGAGTTGTGGTGGGTGTTTATGTCGATGACTTGATCATCACCGGTGCTAGTTCAAGTGAAGTTGATGAATTTAAAGCAGAAATGCATAGGCTATTCAGGATGAGTGATTTAGGTATGTTGTCATTCTACCTAGGGATAGAAGTGAAGCAGACTCTAGAGTCAATCACACTCGGCCAGGGGAGCTATGCAAAGAAGCTGCTGGAAAAGGCTCACATGGAAAATTGCAACTCATGTGTTGTGCCCATGGAGGTCAAGTTGAAGCTGTGGAAGGGAGAAAATGCACCAAGTGTAGACCAAACTTGGTATCGAAGCCTGATGGCAGTCTTAGGTACCTTGTGCACACTCGCCCTGACATCTATTTTGTTGTTGGGTACTTGAGCAGGTTCATGGAAGATCTAAGGCAGACACACTTGAATGTGGTGAAACACTTGCCACGGTACAATCGGCGCATGGAATTATGGGATCAGATATTCAAAGCAAGAGGGGGAGGGAAACTTGATGGGATACTCTGATTCAGATTTTGCTGGTGGTGTGAAGGATAAAAGAAGCACTTCAGGTATTATCTTCTTCCTTGGCAACAAACCCGTGTCTTGGCAATTGCAGAAGCAAGGGGGAGTCTCCATGTCGACCTGCCAAGCTGAGTACATAGCTGGTTCAACAGCATCATGTCAGGCAGTCTGGTTGAAGAGGCTGATGGAGGATGTAACCGGGGTGTCTCCACGGCCGCCACTTCTGAAGATGGACAATATGTCAACTATTGCATTAAGTAAGAACCTAGCCCTGCATGACAAGAGCAAACACTTCAAGGTCGCCACCATTTCATCTGAGAGTGTGTGGAAGCTGGCAGAATTTGCTTGGATCATGTGAGTACCCAAAATTAGCTAGCTGGTATTCTGACAAAGCCATTGGGGGGAGCTTGTTTCAGTGAGCTGAGGGGTAGGATTGGAGTCGAAGAAGTGACTGACACACTAGAATCTAGAATCAGGGGGAGATTGATGGTTAATTCTCATGTTCAGCTGACTTAGTCTTTTCTTACTTATCAAGTTTCTTCAGAGTCTGTAAACCGCCGCCTTGCCACGACGTGCGCGATCACCACGATTGCAAGAACGGCACGAAGTGGTAGTGGTGACGGAGTCCAATCCACGTTCCTAGGTTGCGGGATCGTCGGATATAAATTCAATGTAAAAAACCCCAAAAAGACTGCCCCGTCCCAACAGCACCAAACACTACTCGCTTGCCTCACGTTCTTCGTGTGAAGTTTGTGGGTAGTTACTCCGGCGATCTCACCAGCGGGCGGTGAGTTTCGACGACATGGACAGGTCCACCTCGCTGCATTGGCATCACATCCCCAATCCCCGTCGCTCCGCAGTCCCACCCCAAGTCTCCCCCAGCCACGCTAACTCTTCAATGTCAAGCTCCCCTGCTGGTTGCTGCGGTCTGACCCAACCGCCATCTCTTGCTGCCAGCGAGGCACCTTCACCTCCGTCATCTCTCCCGTCACCACCGCCGGGCTGGCCTGCCCACCCCCGACCCATTATTTCCTATGTATGGCTGGAACAGATGCTCCTCCTACCCACCCACCAGCAGAGATCTAACCCCTAAACCACCATTGTTGCCGCTTGGTGCTTCATCGGCAGTTCAGTGACTGATGACAAGGAAATATGAACAAATAAAGTGCAGGTGATAAAACAGAGTTTTCGCAATGAAAATGCTGTGTTCCTAGGTCTTTTTTGAAGACTAGAAGTAACAGCAAATATCATATGCTTGCACTTCCTGCTGTTCCCGATCAACTCATCAATGAAGCGAGTAACAGCTACTCTGCTCACCTCCTTACTGTCATTTTTTTTAGAAAATGAAATAACATTCCAGCCTCTGCGTGGTTGCACACAGCCTTGTTTTATTACATAAATGAAAAGAAAAGAGAACCAAAGACACATATAAGCCACTTTGGACAGACAGACATGTTGTAACTGCTAAGAACTAAGGACAGGCTTACAGAATTATATGCTGATTCCAAACTGCTATTAAGCAAGTTAGTCAGTTTTTGGGCTTAGTGGCATGATCTTAACCAGTTCAATGTTTCACATCATCTACCTATCTTCAAGAATCATGTACAGCAAACATGACACGAGTGAGTGACCATAGAAGCATATGATGCAAATATTCAACAGCTCATTCCTAAAACAATGACTAGTATATGTCCAAAGAATGAATCCAGAAACAACCCATATAAATTAAGCAGGGGACAACAACTGAACCCTGTACTTAAACATGTCAGAACCTCTCACCACAAGAGGATCATCAAGCCACTCGAGACAGCAAGGACAAAGTAGTTGACAATGCCAACACCAACTTGATATGATGAGTTCTTATCCTCGGATTTTGCCTTTGCGCTTGCTGATTTCGCTGACTTTGGACTAGGAGCAATGTCAGATGCCTTGGCATCAGGGGCAGGAGCAGGGGCCGGCACAAGCGCGGGTTCACTCTTGAAGATTTGCATTGGCAGGAGAACCTTGTCGACCTCGTAGACTGCAACCGGGTATGTCGATAACACGCTGCTGCTGATTTTTGGGTTGGACCACATCGACTTAACATGAATGCTGCCCATATCGTCGGTGAAGTTGAGCGTATACTGTGAACCAGCAAAGGTGGGCACGGGGTTTTGGCTGCTCAACTTGTTGAACTCAGCCAGGGAGTAGAACTTGGGTAATGCGTGATACAAGATCAGGGACTTGAGCTGGTCTTTTGTGAGATTGGCAAATGTCGTCTCCTTGAGCGCAGCGAATGCTGAGTTTTTGGGAACAAAAATGCTGATGCCCTCTTTGGTGCTGTTCGCCTGGTGCTGGAAGGTTTCGAGGACATTTGTCTGTTGCAGGTAGTCCAGGAAGGTGTGGAATGGGCCAGCAACACTGAGTAGATCAGCGAGGTCCACATGGTGCGGCCCAGGCGCTGGAGCTGGGGATGGTGGAAGGATTGGGGCAGCTGGAGCAGGACTCTTGTGCTTTTGAGCAAAAGCTGGTGAGGAGAGCACAATGACTAAGAAAGCCACAGTAAGAATGCCTGCTCTGAACTCCATAGTAGGCTATCCGATTGCCTTCCCTGATACAATATCCTGTGGTTAGGCAAGAATATTGAAGCGTTAAACACTGAATGTCATGATACTTCTTGTTTCTATACATCTAGATGACTGAATCATCAGTTTAAGGTAATTAGCCACAGACATAAGCCAAAATTGTGGAGCTTGGCAAGCACCGAAAATTGCTAGCAAGCTAACAAAAATCTATAAATTCTAAGTTGTTGTTCATGGTCTGAAAATTGAAATGACAGTATAGTAATTTCTTGATCTTCCGAACTCTACAATTGTTTGTGATTTTTGAACTTGGGGTAACATGTAGCTCTGACAAATGAGATGATGGACTTAAATCATAAACTCAAACATGACAGCCTACAGATTTACCACTTGAAATTAACCAGGGCCTAAGAGATAGACTGCTCCCTATCTGAAATGCCACAATAGTGTTCAGATCCTAGTGGTGCAGGAGTGAGGAAATTTCAAAATGAATTAAGTTCCCTTTCTCTATCACCAAGAAAGACAAATGTAGGGGCGCGAAAGAATGAATATTTTTGACCCGATCTGGCCGAATTGACCAACATTATAGAACTGTTCGGTGTCACCTACCAAATCAAGACGCGACATAAACTGGCACTTGCATGAACAAACAGTACTATAGCATGCAGATCTCAGCACCATGAAAGAACCCAAATCTGAAGCACCAAATTTAACCAGCCGCAAACTCAAAATTTCAAAGCCTACACAACTACTTGCTTCAGCTTAAAGGAGAAGCAACACGGAACACTATGGAGATCTGTTCTTCCTCGGGCCAAGAACAGCGGAACCGGATCCAAATGCAGCGCAGCAACACTGGCACGGCACGCGGAACACTAAGGACCACTAATCCACAACAGAAACCTCAAAATTGCAATAAATGGAGGCCAAGAAAAGTATAATCTTTGAACGTTGCATCTTAGCGCCGGATTGCAGTACGAGAGATTGGCTGAGGAAGAGACTGACCTGAGCATAGAAGCGAGGGCAGCAGCAACAGGATGAGGGCAGAGCTGGTGGGATGGGCGTCACGAGACTGTGTCCTATATAAAAGGTGGCGTCAAGGCGTGTGCAATGTGAGTAAAAGATAAAGGCTGGCACTAGAGTTTACAAAAACTGTCGGTCGGTTTTTACAAAAAAACACTAAAACTGGTCTGGACTTGTTTCAGTAGTTTGTAAAAAATCGGTCAGTTGAAATTCAAATATATTAAAAAAATAAAACTGGCGGCTTAGCTGATGAAATTGACCCGGTTTCCATTCATAAAATTTAAAATATGAGTTTAAAAACGAAAAACAGCCGGTTTGACAGGTTTTGTAAGCCTTGAATAACAGCTGGTGATGAGCGGCAAACCACGTGCTGCCTCTCTCTCTCCACACAGTCCAAAGCGAGCCATAAAGATGGCTAGACAGGAGCTGGCCCGTTCGGTCCTGGCTGTCTGTTTTTTCTGAAGTGAAAATATGGCACTGGTCGGGGTTAGTGCCGCCATTAGCGTCGATAAACTGAATTGCTACCATTTTTTCTTGCACGCAATAATGTCTTTGGCTTTTGGATCAAGGTGTTGGATGTTGTCCTAGAGTTTGTTGTGGCCTTTAAGCTCAAAAGTACCAGAGAAGCAGCATTCTTTTGCAGAATTTCCCAATGTAATCGTCTTTGCTTTAGCGCAAATAACATAAGAGCGGGCATGTAGTGATCCAAGAAAAAAAGGTGAGTTCATGTGATCCACTGACAAAAGCACTAATGTACTAGCGCTTTGGCCTTTTCTTCGGTAGAACGGGATTCTCTCAGCTTTACAGACAGTTTCACGCAGCCCGCAACTCCTAACCCATTGTTAATGTTGGGGTTACTAGAAGATTCCACGGGAAAATCTGACAAATACACACTGTGTGCAGATTAGACAGCGTTGCATAAACAAATACAAGAGCAGATTGCAGAAGCTTGTGCAGTTGGTTCAGTGATTGTTCTGGAGAATTTCGCGACATGTGAAGTATGGACACGGAAGCTTCAGTTTCAGAAGGCCGCACATGTTT
This sequence comes from Sporobolus alterniflorus, assembly GCA_008808055.3. Classification (NCBI taxonomy): domain Eukaryota; kingdom Viridiplantae; phylum Streptophyta; class Magnoliopsida; order Poales; family Poaceae; genus Sporobolus; species Sporobolus alterniflorus. The sequence continues at coordinate 4,939 of VSTD030003755.1, read as the reverse complement.
AGTGGGCAGTGGCCACGAGTAACAGCAATTTGCAGTGGTGTTACTGGAACCATACAACGGTACGATACAAACAAAATGTGAGATATTCACAAGCTTCCCCCCCCCCCTATTTCCATTCTATTTATTTTTTAATTCACACGGTAGCGCTGCTGATCTGTCTGAAATCTGAATAAGACACCTTGATTTTCTGGACTACACTGCTTCCAATGATTTTTTTTCAGGAATGGGTGAACTGGATTAAGGTGTAAACCTGGTGTGATTACGTGAGCTCGTGGGCGATGTGATCATGGAGACGGCGGCGACGCAGTGTCGGTGGGACGACGACGGTTCTAACTGGGCTGACGCAGTTCGTGTCCGGCCGGCCGGTCTCATTAGTCTGTGCACCTTGTTGAGCCAGATGCAGAATAATTAATAGCTGTTCCCATGGTAGGTGTAGTGAAGCCTTAATCATGGAAGGGGATTCGCACGGAGCTCTTGAGCTGGCGTGCTCAACTGGGCTCCCAACCAAAATCAATGGTTTGCAAGGTACTTATGGCGGGTAACCAAATCAAATGAGTACGTAGTAGCATGTTTAAAAAACCCATAAATTTTTAGGTATCCAGAATTCAAAACAGGAACAAAATCATACTATCGATGCCGTGTCGTAAGATACTTGTGATGAGGATCAGGAGAAATGTGACTATATAAGATCAATCTCATATAAGACACGGTGAAGTTTAGACTGGTTCAGACCCTCTTATGGAGTAATAGCCCTACGTACAGTTTTTTTGCTGTATTAGGTTATAAAATTCGATGCTCCGGAAGAATTATGACCGCTACTTATATAATCAGGAAAACCGTTTCATAGAGACGGCCGGTTCCTGATTCTATTACAATCCTTATAAATACATACTCGATCGGGACTCTATCTAGGATTACGTCTAGCCTCATGGGCCGTTACAGTCATTGGGCCCCTAGCCCAGGTAGATATTTATGGTATCATCACTAGCCCTTAAACATGTCATCAACATGGTAACTTCGGTTCCCGATCAAGCTACCGAACGATCGACATTCACTAATCGGACACCTCCATTATAACCAATCTTCATGCATCGGGTTACCTTGATCTGCTTCAGGCTATCACCAATCTTTTACAACTTTGATCGGCTAATTCCTGATGCTACGCTGGGTTGATGATGTATTTGATACACATTAATGAGTCTGCAACACATGTCGACTGTTGCACGACTATCACGTCTTCTGTGTACCTTTTTCTGAAAAGTTGAACAATTTGCTTGACCGTCTGAATAACCGACGCACGATACACGGTTCTTGAAATGACGTGCTTGAGTGGGTGCGCTTGAATCAAAACAACATCCGTTATTGTAGCGGCGCAACACTTCATTGGCCATAAATATCTCCATCGTCGTCGTTGATAATCATCTCGCAGTCCTCTTTTCTTTTTCGCTTGCTTTTAGGGTTCTTCTCTCGCTCTTTGCTAGCTAACGATGGAGGACAAGAGAGGCACCAAATGCTCGCGGTCTCCCTCTAAGGAGGGGAGCCCATAACCTAGTGACACCAAAACTCATCCGCCGACGCCATTTGGGTCTCCACTGCCACCAGGATCCCCGTCGGAGATCTCTTTGCACCGCCCTTGCTCACCAGTTTTTGAGCAGGGGGGCCTCCGGAAAGGCTTCGATGACCGATCTGTCTTCATCTTTGGATGAGGAGGATTTCATCGCTGATACTTCTAATGACTTTGAGTTCGCCCAAAGGCTCTACAGTGAGCCCAATCGTGCTGTCCTAGGGCCGCCTGACGACAGCAGGATCATCATCCTCAGCGACTCTGATGAAGAGGAGATGCGTGAGGAGAAGACTACTGGCACTGAAGATGCGGCTGCTTCTGCTGCAGTCAACCCTGCCTCGATCGCCTCCGTTGACACCGACGATGCCCCTGCGGGGCAAAAAAATAATAATAGTGATGATCAGGCCCCCAATCAGGAGGCTAGCGGTGACAACGGCTGTGGAGGTGACGTCAGCGAGCCTTAGGCTGCCGCATCAAGAAGATGCTGAGGCAGGCGTGCTTCAAGGAGAACTTAAATGGTTCTACATTGCTATCCTTTCTTCTCTTTGTGTAGAGAAGTTAGGCTGATAATGCAAAATCATTGATGTTCTTTCACACCCTTCATGCCCGCTTCAATCTTTTTGTAATATTTTCTGTTTCTATTATGTCTTTGATGTAGTCCATAGACTCCTCAGAACTGTAATAGGAGTTCTCTTCAATCCAAATTAATGAAATCTGGATCTTTTGTTCTACTTCTATGTGTTCTTCTTCTGACTTAGCTAGAAACGATATAAGCCATTGCGATGAGAACTTCTATGATATAGCAATTTTATTCTCCTCTTGATCGGGCTCGTGATGAGTGTTAACGCATGCCAAACGATCGGTCCTGAAGTTGTTGCACAGGTATCGCAGACACATTAGTCGTCCGCTGAATGCTAACTCTGATAACTCGATCGAGCGATGTCTCCACTTTCATTTCATGTTTCAGGCAAATGACCATGCTGATCGGATTGATAGATCTTATCAGTTTATCCCAAGGTTCCTTCTTGTGGACGTCGTAGACTTCAAAATCTTTTAAACTTCCAAACTTTTCAGCTCCTCGATCCCGTGTCGGGATTGCGCGGGTGGTTGAAACAGAAAAGCATATTTTTTCTCGGGAAGTGAATCATCATACTATCGCCTGCTGCGCATATAAAGCTGAGCATCGATGAGTGCGTCCGGTCCCATCACTTCCCATTCTTTTGCCTTCCAACTTTTCACTGCTTGTTGCACTACTTCCACTTCTCACTCCACGACCACAGAAACTGCTCATGATCTTCCCATCACCGACACGCCCACCGGCGATGATGCCTAGAGCGACTCCAGGGCGGAGAGCATTGCTCCGGCCACCTCCTCTTCACTAACCCTAGCCGCCACCAAAATGGCGAATAGAAAAGTTCCTGAGATGAGCAACTTCTTCAAGAAAACAACTGTTACTGAGGAAGAGCGTCTAGCTTATCACAGTTCTGGTTGGCTGACTAGCAATCTGATATCCATGATTCTGGAGGTAGATGTTCCCACTGTTCATGACTTTACCACCATTTGTTTTGAATCCTATTTGATCGCTGGGCTGGGCCTTCCGCCCAGTAAATTTCTTTCTTCTATCATGAACTTTCTTGGCTGTGAGTTAGTTCACTTCAACCCCAACACCATCGTTGCCCTCAGCTGCTTTGCAATGTTGTGTGAATGCTGGTTGGGGATCACACCAGATACCAGCTTGTCCTGGTATTTCTATTCTCCGGTCTGATATACCAAGGTTGTTTATTCTGGGATCAGGTTATCACTTCGTCGTCACCGCAGTCAGCAATACATCGATGACACCTTCAAGAGCTCATGTAAGGACTCTCAGAAGAAGTGGTTTTTGGTGGATATGCATGTTGAACCGCAGTGGGTGAACAAGCTTTTGTTCCCCTAGCTCATCAAAGACAAACGGGGCGAGCCGTCGATGACACCGTGCTTGGCCGCTCTGGTCAAGCGGGTGGCTGAACTCTGCGAGGCCAGGCTTAAGGCCTGCCACTGCACTGAAGAATTCACCCTTCGGTGAATTCACCCCCTTGGCCGTTGGGAGAAGCTGGCTTTCGAATGCCCGTGGCTAGCTGATTCAAACCGTGAGCCCGTCGATGGTAAGATCTTCATTCTTCAGGTCTTACCTATAAAATGATTCATTATTCTGATCTGTTACACTCTTTTTTTTTGTTCAGCTTTAACCAAGATCGAGATAGACCGACTGGTGGGATATCTTTTTGACAAGGATCCATTAGTTCTATGTCCCAACTCCGTGCCCGCACCCTAATGCATTGAAAATCCTCCTCCTCTAGTGAGGACCATTACCTTCTTTATTCTTCATCTGATTTTATGGCTGATATATCTGTGTTGCTTGTAAATATAGAATCTTTACCCCGATCGTCAGGTTGATGTTGAACTGTCAGATGGTGATAATAATGTGCTGAAGGAGCCAGTCAGCGATGATGCCGATGGTAGAGGAGCAACCTCAACTGAGGACATTGCTCCTAACCCAATCGACATGTTGGGGGCAAGCCCATCCTTTAGTTGTCGATCAGGTTGAAGCCACTGCCCCTTCGGCCGGTGGGCTAAAAAGGAAATGTCCCCCGCCCGCCCTTAAGCACAAGCAGTCCAAACCTCTAGCTAATCAGGTGATGACTCAAATTGAGCTTCCTCCATACCACAGACCTCGAAGTCCTCTGCATTTAGTTGCTATAGAAATTATTTTTGGGTGACTTTTTGAAGCCTTTCGACACACATCTCAGGCTGGTGCTAGAACATTGGCCCAGGTGCTGCCCAGCCTACGAAGAAAACATGTAGGCCACCCCTGAAGAGCATCCTTGTGTCTAGGTAACTGATAATCTTTTACTTGCTTCAGTACACTGATTCCCATACTGATAGTATAATTTCTTACAGGAAATCTTCTAAGGATGGATCAAGCAAAAGTGCAGGCCAGCCGCTGCTCACTGTGACGTCCCACCCTTAAGCAAGGATGGTCAGTCCTAACCAGGATCATTACGGGGTGCCATTATCGAAGTAATGACGCATAATACATCACATACAAGAATTAGACATATGAAATGCTCTCAAAGTTAAACTTTATTACATTTTAAGTTTCAAATTCAATTACAGAGTTTTAAGCGGAAGAGGGAATAAAATACATTTTTGCGGAAGCGAACACTCCACAGTCTAGAATGTCACCTTACCCTAGAGATACCGACCTCAAGAACAGCTCATGCCAAAAGGGAGGGAGGGAGAGAGAGAGAGAGAGCACCTAAAAACAACATCAAGGCAAAGCTTGAGCAACTAAAGCTCAGCAAAACATACCTATCAACATGGTCATAAACAGCCGAC
>VSTD030003754.1:0-10688 GCA_008808055.3 Sporobolus alterniflorus | reverse complement strand
GGCTCGGACTTGAAGGGACCGCCGTTACTGCGCGAGCGCGGCGTGGACAGCGTGCCGACGCTGCTCCTCCTGGACCCACCCGGCGTCGAGGGGCGGTAGTTGGATGAGGACGTGGAAGGGCGGTGGTTGGACGACGGCGTGGACGGGCGGTGGTTGGACGACGGCGTGCTCGGCCTACCCTTGCTGATGGAGGGGTCGTTCGGCCCAGATCTGTCAATGGCAACACCATGGAATTAATAAAAAAACCAAAACTTTCCAAATTTTGCGACAATTGAAATTCGCCCGAGTGGATGCGCAGAGAGGAGAACGCAGTGCACTGATCAACCGAACAGCAGAGAAGATATAATCTGACAAATAATAACTCGAGGAAATCCAAACGCTTCCATCAAAAAGAAGATCAGCAGTAGCCGCTTAGATCTGATATCGAGAACCGAACCCCCAAAAGAAGAACCAAACGAAAGCCAACGAGCAACGCGAGGAAGGTAGAATGCGAGGTCACCTTGATCTGGAGGGCAGCATTGTGGACATGCGCTAGTCTTGCGAGCCGGAGTGGTGGTGGTAGAGGAGGGGGAAGCGGAGAGTGCGGTGCAGCGGAAGGAGTGGGGCGAGTCACATAGCAGAAGGGAAGAAGAGCAGAGCTCGCGAAAAGGCTGAAAAGGCAAAGGCGACCAATAAGGAAACCGCTGCTGCCTTCGCTCGTCAGAAGACCATGGCCAACCCCGGCCGTCCCGTTCCCCTTCTTCACCCCTCCGGCGTCTCCGAGAATTTGAAATTTTGAATAATAAAATTATATACTTTTACATATGTTATTTTATCCTAAAAATATTATTTGCATGTTGTCATAATAATGTTTAGAAGTGTATGAAATATTATTTTTTATATTTTATTCTAGAATTTTTATCTAACAATCACAGGAATTTGGGCCCCCAAATTTTTTGGGTCTCTGAGGCGTCGCCTACGTTGTCCCTGCTAAGAGATGGGTCTACCCCTCCTCAACCACAAGCTTCTGTGGAAATCGGAAGCCCAAACAAATAGATAATTTTTAGGAGGAGTTTTTTATCCTTGGAAGCTCGATTTACATGTGAAGCTTGGAAGTCTCAGAACTGTTAGCTTCCTTCTATATTTACGACTCCTGCCACCACAAAAGTGCCTCAAACCATTATTCCTTATGTATCCCACTCGACCCCACCGGGACCTCCCGCTCGACGTCGCTAGGACCTCCCAACGCCCGCCGCCAGGATCGGCGCATCTACCGCCAAGACCTCCTGCCGGAGCATCCCCATGCGTCTAGCTCATCCTTCACCACCGCGTCTTCCTCTGCCACCTCAAGAGCGCACCGCTCAGCTCCCTGCTCTTCGTGCTCAAGGTGGTCGACGTGCTCATCGAGTCGCCGTGGAGCCGCTGGTCCTCCGCGTCGGACAGCCGCCTCAAACGCCAGGATGCCGAGTCCATCCGCCCTGGCGCCTACGCCGAGTCATCTCCCACGAGCCACCCGAGCCCGTCTCCCACGGACCTGCCCTCTCTCCCTCGCGCCACCCCTCCCTTGCGCTGGAGCCGCCTCTCAGGAAGGTAGAAGAAATAAAAAGGAAAGAAAAAAAGAAAGGAAAGAGAATAAGAAAGAAAGGAAAAATAATAAAAATAGGAGGGGGAAAGAACTAATTATTTATTTTTAAAAATTATGATTTGCAAATTATATTGACTATATTATTATTGTGAAATAAAAATAGAAAATAATAGCGGATGGTAGTTGAGATGAGAAAGAGAGCAAAAAAAAGTTAGTTGTCATGACAATTTTTAATTAGATGGACAGCACGAAAAACAATTTACAATGACTTCAAAAATCCTCATTAGAAAAGTTGTGTTGTCAAATAGCTTTTCAACCACACACCTTTCTAGAAAGCAAGCTTTCTTGCAGCAACTTTTTAAAAAGTTACATCTCAAACAAATAGGGTCTAAGATCATTTGCAATGAGTGCTTTATCTCTATATGTTTAGAGGATATGATTGAAAAATAGCTATAATCAGCACTTCATCCGATTCTCTATCTCTGTAGCAATTTTTATATTCTCTTCTTCATTCTCTACTTCTAGAGAAACTATGAAGGATTATCTGTTAAAATAGAGGATATGGAACTGATTAAAATGTGCTGAAAAATAAAGGATGAAATATGAAGGATCATCTTTCAAAATAGAAGATAGGGAACTGATTAAAATGCGCTAAAAAATAAAGGATGAAAATTGAAGGATCTTCTATCAAAAATATAAAAAATGAAAAATGAAGAATAATTAGAGATTTCTGTAGTACACCTTTTTCGTCATCCTTCCATCGACAGCAGGAGGTCGTGGCGGTTGTACACGAACGGATCACGTGCAGCGATCCTTGTGCAGCGACGACATGTTTGCTTTCTAAGCAAAGATATATTGAGCACTTAGTATATTGTTACGTACTAGTTGGATAATTATGTTTTCTCTCTAGTTGCTTAAACTCAACGAAATGCATTCTTAGCTACTTGTTCAGGACAATAATTAAGGAACAACATAAAAAATAAAGGGAAAAAGGGTTCCAGGCAAGATTACAAAATTTGCTGACATAAAAAAATAAAGGAGGGAAAGGATACTCCCTCTATCTCTAAATATTTGTTGCCTTTTATTTTTTAACTAACTTTGATCATTCATGTTATTAAAAAAATGATGAAGAAAATCAATCAACTATAATATGTCATCAAAAAATCAAATATAATATGATTTATTACACAACGTAGTTTAAGTATATATTTGTTTTTTCAAACCTTTAATTTTTTAATAAAATAAATGATCTAAGTTGATTAAAAATAACAAATATTTAGGAATAGAGGGAATATATTACAAAATAATTAAGGAACAACATAAAAAATCTGATAAAATTCAGTCACAATTCACTTGAATTAGACAAAATTCAGAAAAATCAGCGGTTTAGACCACCTTCGAATTTTTTTAACCCTGATTTCAGCAGCTGGACACGACACGCGAAATAGCAATAGCCAGCGGCGGCGGCCGTTTTTGCATCGCGTGATGCATGGGTCGCATGCAGCTTCGCGTGCATCCATCGAGCGTGGGGCCCGCACGGCCCTCCCCCTTTCCCAAAAGGAGGCACGAAAACGCTGAGGACACCTGTGCTGATGCAACGCTGACATATGGTCTCCACTGTAGTCTAAGCCTACTCGTCAGTGTCATTTCTAGGTCACACCAAGCACGGCCAATTATGAAGCCTACATTCAGCCCATGTAACATTGGCCCGAAAGCGGACCCAAACTCTGTGGGGCCACGAGTTTAGTTTGACCCATCACGTGGCTCCCTGGCTCCCGTTGTGCATTTTGCCCATTACAAATTCAGTCCATTAATATCTTTATTTTTTGTTTTTAATTTTGAGATAGTGCAAGCTGCCTTTTTTTCTATTTATTGTATGAGAGTTGAGTTTTTATACTAATGTGCGCTCTTCTTTTTCCATAGTCATATTAACCACAAGAAATACAAATATGACCCAATAATCTAGATATGACTGGTTCCCTCTAGCGGCAAAATGACTCAAGAAGCATACACCACGTATTAGATACGGTCCCACCATTCCTTCCTAGAGAGGATGAGCCACCCATCTAAAAGGAACTAGACTTAGAAGCGAACTGCACCAGGTTTCTTTTCACAACTACCAGCGAACCGAATATTTCCGTCTGACCGTATCGTACATGATCTGGGCGCTCTCCAAGGCTCGACCTTCACCATAACCGTCGAGTTCCTAGGGGACCGTGCCGTCCATGGTACAGCTTGACACGATATAACCATAGCCATCCACGTGCCCTCAGCAAAAAGGTTCTGGAGTACCGGACTCCAATCCTCTCGAGTCCGGGCTTAGGGGCACTTCCTCCTCAACACACATAACCGGTGTGATCACCTGCGCGATAGGAAAGTCCCCTCTGACAGGGGCATAATCCCATTTTTTACTGATTCAAGCACTCGAGGACTCGAACCTTTTCCACCGGAGCAAGGCGCCCTGCTCCACGGGTCTCTCACCCTCAGAAAGGGACGGTGTGAATCCTGCACCGTCCCATGCGAGGTGATTAGACAAGGCGGTGACTGTCCAAGGGCTCTGGGCCCCAGCCTGACCGTCATAGCATGAGGGCCCGCTTGGCAGAGGCTCCCTCATGAGAAGCTTGACGACCAAATAAAGAAGAACAGTCTCGAACCAAGAACTCTACACTTTAGTCTGACACTCACATGCAGTAGGATAGTGTTGGGGTAGGATAACCCGTCTATATCGACCCACATGTGAAAAGGCTTAGCAGCAAAGTAAAACTGAAGCCACCTATTTCCTATCCTACCGCTACCTGTGGAGCTGAGGTGCTTCATGCGCTGTTTGGGCTGTCAGCTGCTCTATTTCTTCTTCTTGTTCGGGCTCCTGGCTGGCGAGCTGCCCATGTCCTGTTAGGCCTCTTGGCATTTCAGTGCTGTGTGTATATTTTTTTTCTTTTTGTCAGCTTGCTGACCATGTGTATGAACTAAGTGTTGCTATCTTCTACTTAATGAAAAGGCAGTACACCTTCCACCTCTCTTCAAAAATAAATGAGATACTCACTCCATTTTGAAATATTTGTCACCGACCAGTTCATTTTTAAACTAGATGGTGATATTTCAAAATTCCTTGCACTGTAGAGTCTATTGTGCTAAACCGAGCCATGGGTTTGCCTCATTTTACTGTTTTTTTAACTCGGCATGTAAGAGTTAGATTATCCTCACAGTATTTCAATTAACAAGAAGAATTTCTCACACAAATTGACAAAATTTACCAAACCCCAATCCCACCCTTAGATGAGAGCACCATAGCATGAGAATGACCATGATCTGGGATGGGCCGGGCATTATTTTTACCCCAACCCGAAATGAACCCAGGATCTTGAGGGTGCTACTAGACCCTCTTGAAATTAGGGTTATAAGATAAGATCAAACATGCGTGCATAGCTTTGAGATCTTCATGAAGATATGGTGAAAACTCTCAAACATTTTCTTCTATTTCTCTAGAATCCCGTCCATTCTGCCAGAGCATATTTTCTAAATTATACTGATATTACATAATTATGTTCCTCCGGATGCCTTGTAGCTCCTCAAACAAAATCCACAAACAAGCTGACAAGGAAACAACACAAACACATGCATTTATTAGTAAGAGCATCTCTAATAGAGATTCTAAATAAGATAGTATTTTGAAATATAGGGTTTTATCTCATAAAATATCCTTTAATAATGATCATATTTTACAAAAATTTGTCAAATGATTATATGACTCAACCTCTCAGATACTAAATATACTGCCTTATTTATTAGGGCAATATCCTCATTTTGCATATAGTCGTCAACATTTTATTTTCTAATAATATAATTTTGTTCCTAATAACGTAATTTAGTGGCTGACTATTAGAGAGAACCACTACTACGATCAAGTACTGTTGCAACGGGCAAGTCACTGTGGCCACGGGCAACCGGTCCGTCGCTACTAAAGCGTTGCTACAGTGGTAGCTCAGTAGCGACGCCCGTCGCTACTCGAGTCCACAGTAGTGACAGGCTTGGTAACGTCAGCTCATCCATTACTACTGGATAGAAAACACAATCCGCATTTAGTTTGTAAAAGAAGACATAATCTGAAACAAAACACAATCTACTGATAACAACATTTATCAAGTTCATACAAAGAGTTCATGCATCTAGTAACAACGCCTTCTTGACATAGATCAATTCATACATCAAGTTTAACAAAACCTAAATAGACACATCAAATTCAACAAAAACTAAATAATTGACATCTAGGAGCAGGTGCCCGCGGCCTCCTCCTTCTTGGTTGCTTTCTCCTCTGCCTTAGCCAATCGCTCTGCTAACTATCGAACCTGATCATGAATTTATATAGTTCAATTAGTAATTATGGGATCATAGTAACAAATAAATTTAATATTTGAACATATCTGCTCACCTTTTTCTTGGTCGCCTCCACCGTCTTTGTGTGATTTTTAATTAATTGCATCAGGATTTTACTGTCCTTGTCCTTCTTCTTCAACATCTCTTCTAACAGCTGAATCTGATAATTTATATAGTTTAATTAGTAATCATGAGACTAGTAATAAATATACTAAATATTTGAATACTTGTGCTCACCTTTTCAATGTGGTGGCAACAATCATCCGGGTCAGAGGCATTTGAATCTTCAGATTCAAACATTTTAAGGTCAATAGAGGAGGACTTATCATACTCTATGTCAAATATTGCAAGGTCAACAGAGGATGACTTATCATCTTCTTTATCGTGCTTGGGTGGAGTATGGGAGAAGTCCATAGCTAACAGTTAATAGTTTGGTCATAAGCATTTTGACATATGCAACAATTTGGCCATAAGCATCTAAGTTGAGCACAATTAGTTAAACAACAAAAGCATAAATAATTCTTACAAATTTAAGTAAATGACTAAACATAACAACCTAATGATTTATAAACTTCTAACCAAATAAATAAACCTATCAGCCTAATAATTTATAAACTTCTAAGCAAATTTAAGTAAATAATTCTTACAAATTTAAGTTAATAATTCACATTAATAAACTTCTAAGTAAATGAATAAACCTAATAGCCTATTTAAGTAAATGACTAAACCTAATAGCATAATGATTTATAAACTTCTAAGCAAATTTAAGTAAATAATTCTTGCAAATTTAAGTTAATAATTTAGATTAATAAACTTCTAAGCAATGACTAAACCTAACAGCCTATTTAAGTAAATGACTAAACCTAACAACATAATGATTTATAAACTACTAAGCAAATTTAAGTAAATAATTCTTGCAAATTTATATTAATAATTTAGATTAATAAACTTCTAAGTATAATCATAGAGGGAGAGGAAAAGAGAGGGAAATGGTTTGCTGAACTGCTGCAGGTGGAAGAGGTCAGGGAGGCGTGGACTCGACGGCGGAGGAGGTGCGTGGTCTCGACGGCGGTTCCCAGGAGCGGCGGTGAAGGTCGGGCGGATGACGCAGTTCCCGAGCACTTCGACATGGAGGAGGAGAGAGGCGTCGATGTGGAGGCGCACACGGAGGATGCAGAGGAGGGCGCGTGGTGGAGGCGGATGTGGAGGAGGAGCGGGCGCCGATGGGTGTGTGGCGAGGAAATGACAGGGTTAGGGTTTAGGGGCTGGGCACACTTAAAAAGAAGAATAGTAGCGATGAGCATGATGATGTCATCAACATCCGTCACTACATATGAATTATCAACGCACATCGCTACTATGGTTATGCCCGTTGCTACTGTGTTTTAGAAAACAAAATTTAGAATAAATTGATCCATTCGATATATTACACAATATGGTAAAATAGATTGATTCATTCAACAATTGAGAATTGATATATTACACAATACAAATACAACAACTACATAGTAATACTACAACTAATTAACTAATCAAAGGCATCGTCAGAGAACTGGTCGTCGTCATTCTCCGAGTTGGTGCTGTCACCATCATCAGAGCGGGCTCGCTCGTGGGGGGGGGGGGAGGGGGTCCTCCTCGGAAGAGACCTCCTCCTCTGATGAGGAGTCATTGTCGAACGCCCGTCGCTTCTTCGACGTCATTGTGGAATCCTCCGCTTTCTCGTCGGCATACTTGCGCTTGTTCAGTGAAGATGCCATTAGAGTCACCACTGAATGGAATCTTTTCGGTTACAAGTGTTAGCATTGTGATTTATATGGAGTCACCGATGACCCTTCTGATGAGGCACGCACCAGTATTCAGTGGAGAGGTGCGATGCTTGAACTCCCAATAGCGACGGATAGTGATTACGTCAGCATTGGCTATCGCTGCTGTGAACTCAGTAGGGAACAATTTTCTTCAGGTCTCAAACTTAACAAATCAGTAATTAAATTAAATTATAGAACCTAAATATATTAAAAATGCTCTAAGAGGAGGGTGAGACTTGGGTAGCACATCAAAGATTCGAACATTCCACGGAATCAAATCCAGAGCTTTATATTGGTTCACGAGAAAAAAGTAGTAACATTTAGTTTCTTCAAAGGAAACGAATATATTATATTCCCAGTGAGGAACAAATGATTTCCAATAAGAAAAAAAATAAAAAAATTGTCGTACCGAGGAAACACAGCGCGGTGACGCAGTGGAAGTTCTTTGCTTAGTGCTTAAGGTTCCAAACTTCCAACTTCGCTGTTCCCTCGAAAATCAGAACACGTCTGCACACAATAATCAATTCAAGCCAGATGAAATGAGGTTTCTTGAATTGGTGAAGAAGTATGCTGAAAGGATAAAAGTCAGGAAAAAATTGAGGATTCCTGCAAATATCGTTCATTTCGTTCGGCCTGGTTCGTTGAAGGCGGTAGATCGACTGGCCCCTTACAAGTTACAACAGCTGACTGCAAGGAGCGTGCGGAGCAGAGTCGAAAGCCCGAAACCACCGCCGCCGCGCCGCCAGATCAACACGCGCACAGAATTTCGAGTAGCGCCCGCTCCCCTCTGACTCGAATCGAAGCGGATCGGAGCCGGCGGCGATGTGGGTGGAGATACTGTGCGGCCTGGTGGCCTACAAGATCATCCGCCGCGTCTTCTTCGCCGACGACGGCGACCCTTCCTATCTCGCCGACCTCGACTCGTCCCACTCCGATCTCTGCTTCGCCGTCGCCGCCAGGTCCGTTCCCATTTCCTCCGTTCTCTTTTCCCCCTTCGTTCGGCCCCTGCCTGTGCACCTCTTTTCTCCTCGTCAGAGATTTTAGAGACCCCCTTTCAAAAAAAGAAGAAGAGATTTTAGAGACTGTGCTGCTTACTCGTCGATTCCGATTTCAATTCCAGGCTCGAGAAGCTCTACGCCGGCCGGTGCTTCGTCGGCCTCCGCATTCCCGACCCCGACGCTGGCGCGCGCCTACACATCGACGTTGTCCTCGTCACCAAGAGGTCAGCCCGCCCTCCAGTATCTTTGCTTTGTGCCTTTGCACCCGTGGCCTGCTACAGAAAATGTTTTGTTTTAGAGGTTAGCAGAAGCTCTGCTGTTGCAACATAGGGTTCAGATAATCGGATTGCTTGGGCTAATGTATTACAGAGAAAAAATGTTAGCACTGAAAATGGTAGCCTGTCTGAAATAGTAGCCTTTCATCTTCTTGTGCTGATCTCAAAATGTTGGAAGTCTGCTAATATCCATCTAGTAAAAGTGTTTGGATGTATGATTCGTTAAGATCAAGTGTAACTAGATATGTAGGTAGGCCTGCTGCGATTGCATGTATTGTATCTCCCCTTGTGCCTGCAGAGACGTGGAATACTCCACCTCCCTCTGTGTCATATTTCTTTGGCTATATTGCTGTGGTTTAAATTGCTTCTGAAACATACTCGATTTCAATTCAATTTGTGTGCATCCTAGAGATTAATTTAACTTGTCTAGAGATTATTAGTTATCAGTACTGACAAGTACCATCCATCCGAGCACAATCCAAAATGGCTGTAGATGTAGTGGGCCTTTCCAAATCACTCATTTATGCACGCTACAATTTAATTCACTTCATGCGCCATGCTCTGGAAAGCTAGGGTTTTGATCATCTGACTGAACAGGGAGGTGATGGTGGTGGTGATAAAGAATTTCTCTGGTTTTATTGAGGTTGACAAGGATGGCAATTGGTCGTGTCCAACTGACAAGAAGCGGAAACAAGAGATAATTCCAAACCCGGTATTCATTTATGGCAAACTGTTTTGTTGTATTGCTAAGGGGATGTTTGTTTACATTTTTTTATCATTAGCTTTCGGAAGATCCAAAAACTGGATGGTCTCAAAAGCGAGAAGCTGGAAGCACTTTTCCATGAGCTTCTCAGCTTCTCGCTTTTGTGGCCATCCAGCTTTTGGATCTCCCGAAAGCTAATCCACAAAAGTGACGAAAAGCTGAAACAAACACCCCCTAAGTGTTTTTTGAGTCTTGCGTTATTTCTTAGTGACCTTAATTCACTTGAGGGACATCATATTGTTGTTATAAAACACGCCTACCAGACATGCTGTTGCTGTTGTTGTTCGTGTTCCTCTCATCATTATGCTCTGAGTAAAAAAACCATTTAAGGTGCTATGTCTTTGAAACATTCTAGCATGATGATGCATGGAATGCCTAAGCATCATACTGTTACCATCACGAATGAAATCCTTTTTTTCAAATACGCTTGACTAAAAAAATATTAAACTAATGCACTGCTTCTTCCAAAATTATGTAGCCGTGTGCATATCAAAAAGACATTCCAAAGTTCATTAAGTCAAACACTCATGATCAATAGGGTCTTTCAGTTTGGATTTCCTGTTTTATTCCTTAACTTACTGGTTTGGAAGAATCATACTAATTTGAATTGCATTCCAATCCATTTATTTGTTATTAGGTTCTGGAAGCCAACAGACTAGCTGCCAGTCTTCAATCATACTTGGAGCAGAGGGGGGCAAAACTCCCAGATGGGCATGTAACTGGAAGGGCTGTACTGCCAAATCCCAACTGCAGGTTGCTTTTGAGCCTATATTTTATTTGATTTCCTGTTGTTTAGATGCAATTTTTAGCCTTTTCCAATCATTCTAACTACTAACTCATTCTTCATCAGGCCTTCTTATACTATAACTCTTCAACCAGAGGTTATACCTTATGAACAATGGAAGGATC
>VSTD030003753.1:0-10691 GCA_008808055.3 Sporobolus alterniflorus | reverse complement strand
TAAAAAAATAGAGTGTAATCCAACCCGGCAGGCGGATTCACCAACTCAGCACGGTAGCCACATTTATCTAGTATTCCTATCATATGGTATGTTAAAAACAAATCTCAAATCATATGACATGTCAATAACACAGAACTAAGAACTCTTCCTATGTCATAACAAATTTCAAATTTGATACCTATAATTCATAAATCTATCATACCATATGAGAATTGATATCAACATTTGCAAACTCTTCTTAGCGTGCATAAGATAGCACTTACACAATAAATATCAATATGACAAATACTTAAGTAACAAAATCCTAATCCATGTCGTAAATCTAATATCTAAATAGGATTAAAACTAGTCATTCATACAACATAGTCACTTCATAATAATTGCAATTACATTACTTTCAACTCAAATCCCTATCACATTAGTTCATTGAAGCAAAAAAATTCAAAATACAACAAAATGATATGGTAGAGAAGATGTATGTACCCAACATGATTCACATACTAACTCATGGAGTAGATTTGTGGCACCATGAGCTCGGATTTGGGGAGAGGACTCCAAATCGCCAATGGAGCCACCACAAGGTGAGGAGAGGAGAAGAAAGAAAGAAAGGAGGAAGAAAGAGAAATGGAGGTGCTGCTCTATTCTGTGCACGAGTCACATCGATCGATATGACATGACTCATGCATGAGTCGAGCTGATTGACATGGCGCGACTCTGTTGACATGGCACAGAACCCGCCAGCGTGGCGTAGCGGGCACACATCAGCCCCATGAGTCATGCTAGTGCACTTGCCATGACTCGATATACAAGTCACATCAGATCGACTGGCGTGACTGAAAAGGGCCAGATCTAGAAAAAGTTTTCGTCGGGTTCATTTCTGGAATATTAATTAAGAAAGGGCCAAAATAGAAAAAAAATCGGTTGGCGTGCAGTGACCGGTGGCGCATGGCCGTGATGGGCGTGCGTGGTCGCTTGGCGCTGTGGCGGCTGCCAATTGGGCCTGTGTCCTGTTCAAACTGATCGGGTCGGTACTGTGTCGGCGGGCCGGCCCATTCAAACTTCAATCATTCTTTTTCCAATACTTCAACTAGTTCAAGCTTGAAAATACAACAACTGCACTTCCTTTTCTTCAAAACTTTCCAAACTTTGCAAGGTGGTAGATAAATTCAAGAGAAACAACTTTCCTTTTGGGAAGAAGCTTAAATTCCAAATGGATCTCGAATTAAAAAGCCAAGAAGCAAAACAAACTTGAAATTGGTTTGAATTTTAAAGAGGTTCAAACCTTTAAGAAAAAATTCAATAAATTCACCAAAATTCTTTCTTGATGTGATCTTCAATTCTGTGAATGTAGATTGACTCACTTGTATTCATAAATTTCAAGTTCCTTTACAAGTGGCAAATAGGACTAAAAAGGAATATTCGAAAGAGTTCAAATTTGAATTTGAAACCGCTTCGAACTAGGGTTGTACTGTAGCAAACATTGTAGATGTATTGTAGCAGCCATAGTGGCAACTCCTGGATAGGTAGCGTCCAGAGGTCCACAAGGGCGATGGAGGCCTCTACAACCAACACAACTAGCTCCCCAACCTCGGTGGCACGCTCCTCCTCAACCCTGGCGACACGCACGCAAAGCTCCTCCATCTCTGCCGACAGGTCCCGTCCGTCGAAGGAGTATAGGCCGCACGCCTGTTCCTCCGCCGACTTAGCCTTTGGCATTTTCAGATCCTTCTTCTGTAGAGAAAGAAGGATCTAGCTTTCCTCCAACATCTTGTTGAAGTTGATGGAGTGCTTGGAGCTGGAGGTGAGGGCGCATGACCTAGTGAGGTAATCTTGGTGGACAGCCTTGATCTATGCACGCTCAGCATCGCGCTGTATGCATGCCCTCCCAAGGGTGTGCCTGAAAACCGTGAGCCCATCTTCCCACGTGATGATGGTGCCTTCCCTATTGTTTAGCTCCTCCTCCCAGGTGAGGAGCTACTCTTGCAACTCCTCCACCACCGTCGACATCGCCGCCACGCCTGGAGGAGGAGAGGGTCACAACAAGAAGCAAGCCTAAACAACCACCAACGCTGGCCAGTGCCCTACCTATTCACCGATGAGGCCCAGTCGGGGCCATCCACTTTCCTCATCCAGCGACACGGTGGCGATTGGAAACCATGGGTGGGGCCCTCGCTTCAAGGGCACTTGCCACAGTCATTGTCCATGTCCATCAGGAGCAAGGAGACAGGACTAGCTTCGAGATCAGAGGCGAGGAAGAGTGCTACCGCTCCAACTCACTGAAGATTAAAATGACAGGGTAAGGGGTCTGGCACCCCGTGCCTGCTACTTATACTACAGGGGAAACTGAAGCGATGCAACGCGGTGGTCGTTCATGACCAGTTCCAAGATCATGCACGGCGTGCCAAGCGTTGTGGGTCGTACACCACCCCAGTCATCTGGCACTCTGCTCTCTGCAAGCGGGGACTAGGCCCACTACTCAGCCACGTTGGTCCACCCGGCATGGCTAGGCGACCAGGAAGGTGAACCCATGCACCTAGGAAATGCGCGACCCTTGATCTCTAGCAGATCAGTTCCAAGAAACCAACAACGCAGTTCCTCCTGATGCGTGGAGCATAAAGTAGTTAAGGAAATTCCATTCCTGGTGTCCTTTTCATATCCCCTTTTTTTGTTTTTGTAAGTATTCTCATCAACCAAGTGCCACGACCCAGCCGAGCAAGCCTGGTTGTATCTCGGCACCTAGGGGCTACTCATATTATTATGATTAAAATACACCTCATATCGCCAAAAGTTTCGCTTGCTTTTCCAAAAAGTTTAGAAGTTTGCAGCGATTGCACGCTAAGGACTACTAAAGTTCTCAAGGTTGCAACGTTCGACAGGATTGACAAACACAAAGAGAAAAGTGAACAAGATATGATGATATTTGGACTTTGTGAAGCACTCATTCATTTAATTTCTGTAGATACATGAGACTAATAGAAAAACAAAGATAACAAAATTACAACCACTACTCCTCTCCAGCGCCATCGGGAGAGACACGAGCAACTGACGGAGGGATGAATGAACCCAAAGATTGTGAGTCCTGGCGCGCCTAGGTCCAGAGAGCATCCACTAGATTTTCCATTAGTTCCACATTACACCTAGACCCAAGCATTTCAAGTTCGGTCTCTAACTGTTGAATGTGTGACAAGGCAATGGATATAGCCAATCGGGTACCCTAGCAGACCACGTCAGCAGCCATGGCATCGACTTTGATCGATCATCTCCTCGGCCGAGGACAGCAACTCCGCTAAGGAAGACGTCCTGCCAGGTCCCTCTACCACCAATTCCTAGACCCAAGCAGCAGAGCTCCAAAGAGCCTCTAGCTTAGTGTCCATATCCTGTCACATCCCCTGCTCCACCTCAAGCTGCCCAAAGGCTTCCTCCAGTCGATCGGCCAGTCAGACCCGGCTGGAAGGTAGTCCAAGGATCTGGTCACAGACTCTCATGCCAGACTTCTCAAGGCAGATTCACCACTCCTCATGTTCCCAGAATGTGACGAGCAGCTCATCCACAACCTCCACCTAGAAGGCTTCAGTGTGCGAGCGCTAGAGCATGGACCCCCAGATGCATTGTCTGGCTGTGGCTCTGTCCCATCTGCCCCAACGCTGTTGCTACCCAGCGGTGCATCGGTGGCTACCGTCTCCGCATGAGCAGGCGTGTCCTAAATAACAACATCATCACTCTCCTCCTGCACCTACATCGTCAGGGCCTCCCGTGCCTACATCATCAGTGCCTCTCACGCCTGCATCATCGGTGCCTCCCGCGCCTACGTCATCAGTGCATCCTGCACCTATGTCATCACCTCCTACGCCAGGCCCTCTTTCAATGTCTCTTGCAGTAACTCCCCAAGCACCGGCTCGTCCTGGTTCATGCCGTCGGTCGCAAAGAGCCCACGGTGACCTTGGTAGGGTCACCCTCACTCGCACAGGTACGACTCCTACCACCCAAAAATCACCTCTTTGAGTGCAGGAATAAATATAGGAGGAGCCAAAGAATCGCATAAGGAATAGGCAGCTCCCCACACATACCGGGAGGATGCCCGCAGGAGGGCTCCGTTTGAGGTTCCAGGTTCGGTGGGGGTATCCTCCCCACGCTCCCTCGTCACCCTATGAGCGGCACTCTAGACCTGCCTTCTCTGTTTCCGTGCCCACAGCTTCTCATTGTGGGCACAGTTCACCTCTCGCTTCCCTACATCCTCGGGCAGGTTGATGCCCCGTGGTGCACTAGGAGCATACCCAAGGCCCTATATAAAGTCACGAGCGTGATAAGATGATAAAATCGTGCAAACTGCTTAAAACAGACCCAAATAGACTAACCCTGGTGCTGGTGACCCCTTCTCTCAAGGGGGCAGGGCCTGCCCTGGGATTCAGATTGGCCCCATGATCTAGGACCTAATGGATCCAGGTGTTGATCTCCGCATCACTCAACTCCTCTATAACACCCCCATCCTCTAAGATGGGTTGTTAACCAGGATCTTATCGAAGGAATTCTTGCCAAAGCAAGAATACATAAGTACACACATACAAACCATAAATCAAATGCTCTTAATATAAAATATTATAATTTTTTATTCAAGATTTGATACAACAGAGTTTTGCAGTGGAAAAAGTATATGTGGATGCAGAAGCGAATCACTCAACGATACAAGGGCAACACCTTGCCCTATGGTGCCACCCTCAGAAGCGGTCAACGCCTATGGGTCTCCCAGCACGGGTCCAACCATCGAGTCTGGACCACTCACTGGTAACCGCCCTCGACATCACCGGAAGGGAGAGAAGAACTACACCTGCACAAATTAAATCAACGAGGCAAAGCCTGAGCAACTAAAGCTCAGTATGACTGACCCATCAATGTGACCATAAATAGCCAACTCCTAGACATTCAAGGCACTAAGGGTTTGACGGGACTAAGGATACAATGACTAGCAGTTGATCCTTAATTTCATTAATTTAGCCATTTTAATTAAGTCAGATATTGTGTTTGCGCCTATAAACTAGAACAAGCATAAACAAGCAGAACGTTGACAGAAGTCCCGCGATGACATGCACGTATTGTTCAAATGCTTGTGTCCGAGCGGAGCTGGACGGGGTTCCCTGGCTGAGGCGACCACGCGATAGCGGCTCGGCATAGGAAGGGCGCCAGTCCTCGCGTGAAGCTCATGCGACGCGGAGGCGGCTGCATGTGGTGTCAGGCGCAGCGGCGGACGGCACCAGTGCATGTGCATGTGCATACACGGCAGGGCACATGGCACACGACTGTCTGGATGGGTCTTGTCAGTACGCTGCTCGGCCAGCGGCGCAGCAAGCTCCAATTGGCGCCTCGAGCAGCGCCATGAGGAAAGGCGACTGGAAGTGCTTGGCCGGGGGTCTGTGTCATGGGGTGTGGCCGGATTCGGTGCTGACGGGCTGACAAGCCGGAGTAGAGGAGGCACACGGGGAGAGATTGGGGAAAAGCCGTGAGGGGCTGACAGTCAGGCCCACACGAAGGTGAGTGAGAGAGAGGAAAAACGGGCGGATGACACATGGGATCGTGAAGGCGTCAGGGTCCACCTGGCAGTGGTGCACAGAGAGAGAGAGAGAGCTGGTGGAGCGGGCTCGGGATGCGGGTCGGGTCTAGCCTGTTAAGAAGGAAATATATTTTGAATATAGAAAACTATTTTCCATTCAATACAGAACAGAAAATAATTCAAAAGAAATAGCTAGATACCTCTGAAAAATATGCAATTTTGCCAGGAGGTAGAATATTATATTTGGAGCAACTTTTGTATGGATCACTTGGACTAGATTGCAACGGATTTTGAACTAAAATTCAAAATCAGATTAGGACTTGAATTTGATTTGATTTCAAAGGAAATTTGAAAATTTTGATTTGATTCGCGGCTTGATCATGAGGTTTAGAGTACAATTCAAGGGCTTAAACTTCAGAGATGTTACATCCCTCCCCTCTTAAAGAAATCTCGCCCCGAGATTTAGATCAGCGAGGGATGGTGCAAGGGAGGTTACATACGCATCACTGCGGAGGGAGAAACTCTGGATACTTAGAACGAAGGAATTCTTTGGTCTCCCATGTAGACTCTTGCTCAGAGTGGTGACTCCATTGAACTTTGAAGAATCGAATCATTCGATGCCTCGTGACTCGGTCCTGTTGACCCAGAACCTTCACTGGATGCTATGGATAAGACAGGTCGGCATCGAGTGGCGCGACATCGTCGACAACGACATTCACAGAAGGCTTCAAGCACCTCTTCAACTGGGAGACGTGGAACACGTTATGCACACCTGCCAAGGTTGGTGGTAGCTCTAAACAGTATGCCACATCCCCTAGCCTAGCCAAGATGAGAAATGGACCATTGTAACGAGGTGCGAGCTGGCCTCTTCACACCTCGCGTGGGCAAGACACGAAGGTACACGTGGTCAACTGCTTCAAACTCGAGCGGCCAACGTCGCTTGTTGGCATAGCTTGCTTGTCGTGTCTTGGCCGCTTTCAGATTGGACTGGAAGCAGTGGACTATCTCTTCGGCCTCAATGACAAGGTCAAGACCAAAGATCATCCTCTCACCATGCTTGATCCAGTTCACAGGTGTATGATAGTGACGGCCATACAAAGCTTTGAAAGGCGCCATTCTAAGATTCTCTTGATAACTGTTGTTATATGAGAACTCAGCCAACGGCAGACACTTGTCCCATTTATCCGGGTAGTTTAGCACACAAGCTCGGACTATATCCTCAAGAATCTGATTCACCCTCTCTGCCTGACCATCGGTCTATGGATGATATGCTGAGCTATGGATCAGATGCGTCCCCAAGGAAGCATGCAGCTGCTCTAAGAAGCGAGTGATGATTTGGGACCCCCGGTCAGAAATGATGGTCTTCGGCACACCATGCAAGCACAGGATGCAAGAAACATATAATTTAGCGTACTTCTCAGCCCTATAGAAGGTGTGCACTGGAATGGAATGAGCAGACTTGGTAAGTCGTTCGATGATCACCCAAATGGAGTTCAACTTGCGGCCGGTGAGAGGCAGGCCCATAATAAAATCCATACTGATGTCTTCCCATTTCTAGGCAGGAATACTCAGAGGTTGCAGCAATCCAGCAGGCCTCATATGATCAGCCTTGACCCTTTGACACGTGTCACATTACGCAATATAGCAAGCAATCTCGCGCTTCATATGGGTCCACTAGAATTGTGCCTTCAAAACATGATACATGTTTGTGCTGCCCGTGTGGATGGAGTATTTGGAAGTGTGAGCTTCAAATATCTTCTTGCACAGCTCATGGTTCTTTGGAAACACTAAATGATCTTTGAACTAGAGAGTGCCTTCCTCATCCACACGAAAACGGTTGACCTTAGGGTCACATTCGATCAACCTCCTCTTAATGTGTGCGACTCCCGCATCGCTGCTCTGAGCTACAATGATTTCCCCCTCTCAGCACTGGGGTGAGGGACACATTTCATTGAGCCATGTTAGGAGTTATTCGAACGTTAAATTCTTCCCCGGAGATGTTGATAGCAGGTAGGTAGTCCCAGTGAGCTTTGCGGCTCAAGGCATCCGCAACCACATTCGCTTTGCCGGGGTGATAGTGAATCTCAAGATCATAGTCCTTGATCAGATCCAACCTTCTTCTCTACTACATATTTAGATCAGACTGAGTGGAAAAGTACTTCAAGCTCTTGTGGCCAGTGAAGATATGAGCCACATTCCAAAGAAGATAATGCCACCAGGTACATAAGGCATGAACCACAGCGGCCAAATCAAGATCATGAGTGGGATAGTGCTATTCATGCGGGTGCAGTTGGCGTGAGGAGTACGCAATTACATGACCTTCTTGCATGAGGACATAGCCAAGCCCAGTGCCAGATGCATCACAGTAAACATCGAAGGGCTTTGCGATGTCTGACTGTGCCAACATAGGAGATGTAGTCAACAACTTCTTCAGGGTTTGGAACGCTTCATCACGCTCGGCATTCCAGACGAATTTCTCTTCTTCTTCAAAAGATCAGTGATGGGTTTGGAAATCTTGGAGAAGTTCAGAACAAATCTACAATAGTAGCCCACCAAGTCGAGAAAGTTGCGGACTTGATGCACAGTCCTTGGCGGCTTTCAATCCAGTACCTCTCAAACCTTGCTCGGACCCACGGATATTCCTTCTGAAGATATAACATGACCCAGGAACTGAACTTCACTCAACCAGAACTCACACTTGCTAAACTTCGCATAAAGCTGATGATCACTCAATCACAACAGCATAATGCGGAGATGCTCTTTATGCTCTTTCTTACTCTCAGAAAAGACCAAGATGATGTCAATGAAGACCACGACAAACTTGTTCAGCTCTTCCATGAAAACTGAGTTCATGAAGTGAGCGGGGGCATTGGTCAGACCAAAAACATCACCAGATACTCGTCCCGAGATTTAGGGGTGGGGAGAAACCAATGACAAGAATCGGTACAGGGTACCTTGATCGGGGAGAAGAAAATCAAGATAGCTTGAGTGAAGGAATTTCTTGGTCCACAGGTAGCTTTTCCTTCAGCGAACAAGCCACGAAAGCAGATATGCTGCCCTGCTCACAAGGTCGAGAGGGAATCATCTTCTGATGGTGGAAACTTCAAGATGAGGATGAGCTTTAGTGCACGACCAGCGATGTCATGTGCACAATGGCCAGAAGAAGGCAGATGGGTGCATGAGAGTGAGCGCCAGCAGCTAGGATGTGCTAGAACACTACAGAATAAGAAAAAAGATTGCGTCGATTGTGCCTCGGGAATAGCAATGACTCCAGGTTTGGATGTGACTAGTTGCAGCATGAGAATCCAAGCATAAGACCTTTCTTTCTAGTTGCATTCCTCTAGCAATACGCCATCATTCTGAAAGGATACTATAATAAGTTCTCTTGCCACTCTAGAAAGGAGTTACACGCTCCATCTTGCAAGTCCTGGCTTGAGAAGCACATGGATGAACCGGCACAATTCAAGGCAGGGTTGTAATCAGGACAGCTTGTCAACCAGTCAAAAGTAAACATACAGTTGAGTTTTCCCACACAAGGGATTAGGCACAACTTGCGAGGAAGTCATGAGAAGTCTTGCTCATGATGACATCTCTTCAAGCTGAGAGTAGTCACGCAAGGCAAAGGGAACTAGGTCCAAGGGTAGGCAAGGACTCCAATGATAAGCAAGGGCGGTCTCATCAATGAAGTGACTCTCATGGCGAAGCCAAAAAGAGAAGTGATATGAAGGCGTGCCACACAATGAACCAGCAGAGCACAAATGACAAGGGACTTCAAATGGATGAAGTCCGGTATAGGCTTCAAGGATGTCAGAACGATTAATGACCATGAGATTATCAAACAAGGGATGACTTGGTAGGCTTTAGCAATAAAGAACCAACAGTTGCATGATGCTGCAAGTCGGTAAGGTAGGATTGATGATTCTTGATCAAAGGAAGGCAAAATCTGTCATAAGGGTTCTTCTCATCAAGCAAGGGATGGAAATTTTGACCGCATGATGAGGTCTTTGGTAGATAAGAGTGATCCACATAGAAGGGATGTGGTCACCGACGGAGGATCATTATGTGCACTTGCGTGGTCGAGCGACGTCATCTGATGGAAGATGAACCTTTGGCGCCAACTGACAAGATCTCACAACCAACTTTTCAATCATGATGATAAAACAAGGATAGCCGTACACTTCTGAAGAAAAATGGCAAGTGACAATGTTCAGTCCTGCCAATAAGACCTGGAAACGACAATCCCGATACTGACGTCAAATCTGACTTGACTGTGAGCAGCAGTGAGAAAAATATAATATTGGTACTGTTGGGATTGGATTCAGGCCAAGACTTGAATAGAAAAGATACAAAGGACTTCATTATCTTTCCAACGGGTATTCATGCGTCTTCATCCGATCTATGGTGCAGGAGATATGTTTTATCAAAGTTGATGAATGCTGCTGAAATTTTGCGATGACTAGCTCAAGGAGAAACTGACTATTTTGAATTTTTGACAAAGACTCAAAATGAAAACTCTAGAAACATTGAATACGAAACACGTAGATATACTTCTCTTCTTTCCAACAAATATTTGTGTGCCTTATGCCGATAAACCGAGCAATGGTTATGGCATTTGGGAGACAGCACGAGGCGAGATTTTTGGTGGAATCTAGAATTATATTGAGCTTTCAAAGATGAAGATTCGATTCAAAAATGGAACCAGAATACAGATGGAATGAAAGGAGAATGCTTTGCGATCATTCCCGTTCGGATGTCATGTGGAAACCGGATCGAGGAGCTAGAGTTGCAGAGCTTTCTTAATGGCGAACGACAATCAGCAAGGAAGGACCGGGTCGAAGAGGTATGAAGGTCAGGAAGATCTTCATGGAAGTGTGCTCTTCCGAATTGACAGAGGGCCTGGAATCTTGATTTATTGAATATTTAAACTTGGAAATGGATGCAGAAAAAAGATGATGATCGGAATTTGGACAGCTCAGAGATCTCCTCGAACACATCCATGGTTCCACGGATTTGCACCCTCTGAAGACATAGATCAAGAAGATTATCTTCATGATGATGATTAGAATGATGACTAGGGTCAAGACGATGATTGGAACTTGGATGACTTGAAGATCAAGATTAGCATTTTTATCTTGTTAATTAGGTT
>VSTD030003752.1:0-10691 GCA_008808055.3 Sporobolus alterniflorus | reverse complement strand
GCACACGATGCTACACAGTTTGGGGATTCCATATGTCCCGTATGCGTCAATACATTTCAAATGCTTGTCCAACAGCGCTCAACCAACGGGGGCCTCAATCGACACAGGCGGGGGCTACCACCTTGAAGCTCCGAATATCAGATCAAACCACTCCCCTTCCTTCCCATCCAGTATTCTCCATTTTCCCCTAATTGCCCGCCCGGTCTCATTTTAAACCATTCTATCATCTATTCTAGTTCTCAACATTCCTTTCATGAACCAGGGTTTCAAAAAGCCCTAAATCTCATGAGTGGAGTCTGCCACTCGACTTCTACCAGAGTTCTATCCACTAAGCATAGCATTACTAATGGATTTTCCACCATGATAGGATCAAAGTGATATACAAAGGGTATAATGTATTCTAGGGTTTCATTCAACTCCTATAACATAAAAGCACAAATCAATAATAACAGAAGGATAGTTATAAAGTAAAATCCCTGGAGGTGGGTGATATGCACCGGTGCTTGCCTTTGCTTAAAAACAGAAGAAAGTTAGTTTTCTTGCACTTCATGAATGTTGGCCCCCAAAGCTTTGGCTTGGTCTTTCCTTCTCAATGTCATAGACAACCCTAAGTCATAATGAGATGCATGATTTAAACAAGACTGATTAATGACGACAAGGAAAATCAACCGACGCGGATCTTAGGCTTTAGAGTGATTAAGGAGTTAAATACTTTTGTCTGAAGAATTTCCTTCATTACTCTTATAGGTTAAGTATTTAACAGGTGGGAGCAGGGTTGGAAAGTAAATGGCTCAAGGTCAAACAACGACATGACTCGAGCGGTTTACTTAGGTTTTGGGATCAAGATCAAGACATTAGGCAAACTTGAGAGGTCTTAACCCTAATCACTTTCATCACTATGGGTGACCAAGTCACTAGGATGGCACATGATCATCAAAGGCTATGAAACTATTTTTGCCAAGGTGGCATTGTAAAGATAAAATTTTGGACTTCTAGGTATTTATTTATGAAATAAACTAGATTAAGTAAGGATTAAAGCATAATCCAAAATAATTACCTAAAGAAAATGCATTAAATATTTTTAATGGATAGAACATTGAAAGAGAATCCTAACAAAATTTGTTTCATTGATTTCAAACACAAATTCGATTTTCTACAAATTTTGGAAGGTTTCAGACTTATTTAAACTAATTCAAAATAAATATAAGGAAAAAGAAAAAGCTACTGTGTGACTGGGCCAGCATCGGCCCATGGCCACGGTGCTACAAGGCCATGGCCCGGAAGCTTAGTAGGCCGAGCCGGCCAGGTGGCCTAGTCCCTCTATGGGCTCCCGTCTACTAGCTCGGGCACGAGCGCGCTTGTGAGCACACGCCACGGCGGCTACCATCCGACTGGTGGCTGAAATCCAGTGAGCTGGAGGTGCTAGGCAGTGGGGGAAGTGACCACGGAGGACAGCGGCGTCGAGGTGGACCAATTGGAGGCAACGAGGTGGGGAATGGCTCTCCACAGCGGCGGCTTCATGGCAGCACACATCGAGTGGGGAGGAGCGCCGGTGAGGGGGTCGTTCGGTAGTTGTGGTGGCCGGCTCGGGGCGGGGAGGAGCGTGGCAACAGTGGGAAACTCATTGATGTCGAGGCGGGCTCGGATAGTGGCTGGATGAGGAGGTCATTGATGAGGTGGCTGTGGAAGAGGTGGTGGGCGACGCTAGCTTCGAAGCTCTTGAGCGGCTGCTCACGGGGCGGTGGCTCAGGGTCACGGCAGTGCTCGGCGACCCGACGCGGTCCTGCAACACGCGGTCGACGACGGTGCATGGTGGCAGCTCTGGTCACTATTGAAGAGCAGAGCGAGCGGTGGGGAGCGCGAAGAGGAGGAGAAGGGATTGTCTTCAACTTGCAGCGGTAGATAAGGCAAGATGGTGGACGGTGCAAGTGGTAGGGCGGTGAAACCATGGGTGGCGCGAGACCAGGTGCACGGCGGCGATGGGAGACTGTGGGTGCTGGCAGTCTGGCAGCCACAGCGGGTGCGCGCGATCGGAAGACACCGTGGTGGCTGACATGTCGGCCCTCGGCCCCTTTTAATTTAATCCGTTCTTTTCAAAGCTCCAACTTCAAAATTCACAAACATGATCTTCCCAATGTCCCAAAATGGTGAAACATTTTTAGGTGATCTATGAGATAACAAAGAACAACTTTCCTTTTTGGCTCCACTTCCAAATCCTTCTGGATTTTGAATTATAAAATATAGAAACAATTCAAATTTGAATCTTGCTTGAATTTTAAAGGGGTTCAATCCTTTCTGGAAAAATCTGATAAATTCTCTAAAATTCCATGTTCCCAGGATATACCTTAATATAATTTTACATTGACTCACTTGTATTCAAATATTAGAAGTTTCTTTACAAGTGGTAAAAAGGATTTAATGTATTTCAGTCAATGTAGCTGGCCACTTAGGGATGTTGGGCCCTCTAACACAAATACACCACTGATACAAATTTGATATAAAGTGTTCTAGACTGAGCTATAAATATTGCTCTCTCGTCAGGTTGACATACATACACCATCTCTCAAAATCGAAGAAGATATGCAATTTTCAAAAGTGCTAACCGTTAAGCAATTTTCTGAAAAAAAACCTGAAAACTGATCACTTAGCTATATTTGGCCCAGTGTTGCAATTACACCACTGCATCAAAATGGTCAAGTAGTGTTATAAATTGAACTTCCATCCATTTGACATGCTTATACCATCTCTAAAAATTGGAGAAGTTATGGAATTTCAAAGAGGGATAAGTGTTAAGCAAAAACTGGACCGCTAAGTTTAGAATTGTGGAACTTTACACACTTGTAGAACAAGTTGTGAGAAACAGTTTCTATTTTGGAAGTGTGGTCTAAATCGGCTCCAACTAATTCTGAAAAAAAATAGACTGAGCTTAATGATCCACAGTGCACAGGAGTTTGAAAATTCAAACTTTCAAATGGACTTCAAGTGATCCACTTCATTAATAGAAAACGTCATCTTCCTTGAATTAGGTTTGTACCATAGTAACTATTATATAAATACTGTAGAGGCCACTGTAGATGTACTGTAGCTGCTACAGTAACACGAGGGGTGTTACAACCGACCAGGGCATCATTCACCTCATTGCCATGGAGGGCTTAGGGAATAGAGAGATGGAGCCTGGAAGACTCCAAAACAGACCCGAACACCATGGAAGCCTCCAACCAACCCCAGCGAAACTAACCATCTCAAGTCTGGACCCACTGGTCATGTAAATCCCATCGACGATATAGAAATAATTAGCTTTTTGTTATCCAGTCACTTCCCGGCTATAAAAGGCCCCCCTACCCTTCAAGTAGAGGGACACAAGAACATTTACCCCTTCTCCTTAGCGAACTTCTTGAGCTCTCAGCTCACCCCATTGTAACACTGTTCTTCTTCTTCAATACAAAACGCTGGACGTAGCGCTATTACCTTGTAGTAGGGCCTAAACCAGGATAAACTATAGTATGCTTTGTAGTTCTTCATAGTTCGCAAGACCACCTCAGAATAGGAACACGCGATCTTGACCACCCTATATCTTGCTGGTGCAAAAAACACCGACAGCAACCATATCCAAAATGGATCCCACGATTGCCATGGGGTCTGCCAAAGCTTAGAGTTCAAAGGCGAAACCCGTGAGTCGGGACAAAGCCGCCTAGAGCAACCAGAGTGAGTAATGAAGCGACACAAAGGGTGGCCAGTAGGTGGCACATCCAGAGCCCCATTAAGGGTACCCGACATCCTCAAGCTTCACATCTAAGTCCTGACCGGGAGGTTTCCTTCATGACCCTCCATGTGGGCTGCTACTGAGCCATCCGGGTTTTCTCGCTAGGGATTACCCGGGAAAGACACTTGAAACCACCTGGTTTGGATTTGACCGAGAGGCATTAGCCCCTGTCTGATCCTATGGAGAGGAACTTGCCCTGGTTGGCTCTCACCCGTGAACGTTGACCCAGGCTCCACTCAGATCCTGACTCGGCACTATGGTGCCCAGACTCAAACCGTTAGCCAGCTCGAGAGCTCAGAAACTACACCAATTAGCACATCCTCGCAGCTCAGCCCCTCCGGGCTATTGAAACAACTGAGGATGGGGTCGGTGCACATGCCGCACCACATTCTGACAACACGAACGGAATTGTGTGTTTCATTAAGCCATCAATGCAAAACAAACTAGTGCATATGGAACTTAGCCTCCGCCTAAGCTTTTACCTCTAACGCAACCTTGGGGGATACATGGTGGGCACCACCACGGGGTTCCCGAATGAGACCGTGGAGGCTTTAGTCCTACAATCTCACTGATGAATGAGTACATGTTCTGTCCACCGTCGAGTGATCGGCTTTGGCCACCCGCTCAACAGAGGGCTCAGAGACTACTGTCGGAGTCTTGTATCCCGGGTACCACGGGACATCTGTTACGGCCCAAAATTCTGGATATGACTGGTTCCCTACAGCGGCAAATGGCTGGGAACTGTACACCCTGTACCAGATATGGCCCCACCACTCCAGGCTGAAGAGGAGAGGCCTCCAAACCTAAAAAGAACAAATCTCGGGAGCAATCCACGCCTTCACTTTTCCACCTTACAATAGGCGTGGGCAGGTAGGATGTCACCACCGGTCTGTCTGTCCCTCCTCCCTCCTCGACCTGGGGCAAGGCCCGGGCCTCTGGTCAAACACGCCCAAGGGCTTTTAGTAACGGATAAGCATCGCCAGCCCTAGGGCCTCTGGAAGTGGCGGCCTTAGGCGCCTGGCACGATGGGATGTGGCCGCAGGAGCCCACGCGCATTTGACAGCATGTACTCAGGTGCTGGAATCTGTCTCATTGCCTCCTCACGCAGTAATTCGACCAGGGATACACGCATAAATGTTTTGATGGCTCTGACATAGGATAAGCATCTCCTGGTAAAAATGATTTACTCCATATAAAATTCGGTAACACAAGTACCTAGATGATCCACACTCCACCAAATATTCAAGCTCAGGAGCTTCGCATCCCCCGGAAAGGCGCCACCACCTATTGCGACATGACGGGACAAGACTGCACCTGACAGGAAGTTTAGACCCCTCGTCTGAAGGCTACATGACATTGGACAGTGCAGGGGGCAGGCTAGCCCATCCACATGGACCCCCATGTGGGATGGCCTTGCAGCAAGTAAAGCCGGCACCACAAAGCAATGTCTCCAAGAGTTATCCCAGACATCATCCACCTTAGCACCAGGAACGCCCAAGAAGCCCAATCCAACCTCTACAAACCAACTTTCCTAGTCTGGGGCCCCACTGACCATGTAATTTAATCTTGGATGGAAAATTAACGAGTTCGTAGTTATCCAACCGTTGCGCGGTCTATAAAAGGCCCCCTACCCTTCAGACAGGGGTACGAGATCTATTTCCCTCTTCACCACGTGAACTTCTCAAGCTCTCTGCTCAACCCTTTGTAACACTTGTTCATCTTCAATACCATGCCACTGGATGTAGGGCTATTACCTCTGAGGAGGGGCCTAAACCAGGATAGATCACCATATGCTTTGTAGTTCACAGGGCCACCTCAGAACTAGAATGCACAATCTTCACCACCTTGTTCTTGCCAGTGCAAAAAACACTGACAAGCCCATGGTAGTTATCACAGAGATTTTTAACTTGTGAGCAGCATGCTAGAATCAGCTTAACTCAGCTAATGTGGTCCTAATCCTGAAGAAGGAGAGTGAAAGTGCATCTAGGCCCCTATGTGGGTTTTGGAGGATTGGTGACCAACAATTAGATATCTAACCTTGTGTTGAGAGTTTCGTAGTGTACGACATCCAAAATGGCAGTACAGATGATGAAATAAATTTCTCTATGGGCATTAATGATGAAAAAGGAAAAATTCATGAAGATTATGTAGAATCGAGGATTTTATATTTTATTTGAGTTCTAGGAGCTCTGTATTATCAAGGGGGATACATTGAGTGAGTTGGTGAAGTGCAAAACATTAAAAATCTACCCTACCACCAAAAACTCTTGTCGGGCTAGACATATCTGGCCCGCTAGTTAGATTCTAGAGACTCTGGCCGGACTTGTCTGGTCCCTCTTCCGTATTCGGGTTCCAGAGAACTAACCCAGACATGTCATGTTCTTGTTCAAGCTTTGTTCTTGCTTAGAGTTTGATCTAACCCTAGATTTGAATTCTAAAGTTTAGGTTGCTTCTAGTTATCCCCGTTATTTCTTTAAGCTCCATATTGTTTAGCTTGCTAATAGTAAGCTTATCGAGACCTAGACGCATCATCTTGTCTCCCAATCTACGTTTCCGTTGCACAAAATTTCTGGTGACTGGACATATCCGGTCTAGCCCGGACATATCCAACCTGAGGTCAGACATGTCTGGCCCTGCAGTTTTAACTATTTAAATTAAGTGAGTTTTAGGTTTGATTGTCTATTCACCCCCCTCTAAGCAACTTTCAGAGAGGGGCCAGGAGATCAAAGACTACTGCTTGGTCAGTGTCATGCATAGCACAACATAACTACTTTATAAGATCCTAGCAAACTGCCTCGCTCCACACTTGGACAGGATAGTCTCATGCAGCCAAAGTGCTTTCATCAGAGGCAGAAGTATCGACAACAACTTCCAGTACATCCAAGGAGCTGTCAACCACTACCACCGCGTCAAAATACTAATGCTCCTAATCAAGCTGGACATAGCCAAGACGTTCGATTGTGTACGCTAGGAGTACCTCTTGAAGCTCAGGGAGCAATTGAGGTTCAAACAAAGATGGCGCAACATTATGGCCCTCATACAGAGGCAAACTACATCCAGAATCCTTCTTCATGGTGAGCCAGGTAAACCAATTAAGCATGGGCGTGGGCTATGCCAGGGCAATCCGCTCTCACCAATTAAGCTATGTTATTCATTGTTGCTACGGATCCACTACAGCTGTTGTTAGAGAAGCCAACCCAAGAGAGATTACTAACTCTGATAAGGGGTGACCCAGTGAAGATGCGAACCAGCCTTTATGCCGATGATGCAATACTTTTCTTTCATCCCACTGCTCCGGGCGTTGAACACCTGCAGCACCTGCTACAAGCCTTCAGGAAGACCATGAGCCTTTGCACGAACATCGCAAAATTAGAGATCCTGCCCATCAGATGTGATCAGATTGACCTCTCTGAGATCCTGGGGAATTTTCAGGCCTTGGTCGGAGCCCTGCCACGCAAATATCTGGGTCCTACTCAAAATTGGTGTGGAGCGGGCTCGACCAATGGATCAGAACATAGCTACAGGCTCCACCAACAAACAGCTACAGAGATTTCAAAATGGGGGTGGTGTGACATGATACGGGCGTGGCAAAGCCACCAGGACACTTACAGGCCACATCGTGTAATCTACACAGCCTAGAACATCTAGAAGGAGAGGTGCAGACATGTGTTTGATACAAGGGCAACGACCCTGACACAGCTGATGAACATAACCAGGGAAGATGTGCAACAGTGGATCATCTGTCTCTGTTTCAGTTTTCTTTTCTGTTCTTCTGGTTCAGTTATTGTCTATTGTTTTATGTTTGTGTTGTACCTTAGCTTCGTTTCTTTGTTTGGATCTGCTGCAGACCATGTAAAACTCTTTATTTCTACTGAATGAAACGGTGGAGCACACACCTGTTCTCTTCAAAAAAATCGTTGTGCATTGTTGTGCATACAATGGTAGGTCCTTTGGATCCCTTTAGTTCTACCCCCGAAGGAGCTTTTTGCTATTTTACCCATCTTTTCGGTGGGTTTCAACCTTATGCACTCTTTGAGCAGGGCTTCGCCATTATATATGTACATAAAGAAGTTGACACACTCATAGAATGACCAAATTATGTTTTATTATTTTATAAATCATTTTCAATATATGAACTGACCAAAATACCGTTAATCATTTTCATCCCCAATCTCTCCTTTTCTCTGCTCGAGCGGGCCTATCCCAACCCAGACATGTGCTTTTGCCAGCCCGGACATGTCTGGCCTCTCAGCCTTATCTCGGGTTAACCAAGCCTATCCGGCTCCTAGGCCGGGTTCTAGAGGCATTTCCCGGACATGTCCAGCTCCCAGCCCGGACATGTCTAACCTAACCCGATTCCTCAGCGACTAAGTCATAGACTGGACATATCCGGTCCCCAAGCCAGTTTCCAGAGAGGTTTGTCGGACATGTCCAGCCTCCGACCCTGACATGTCCGGGTTTCTAACACCCCAACGGCCATATTCTCTTGGGGGCTATAAAAGGCCCCCATGTCTCTCTAGCATGGTTGACCACTCATTTCATATTGCAAGCACTTTGAGATACTCTCTTGAGGTCCCAACCCCTCTCTTCCAAGTTTCATTCAAATCTAAGCTTCCTAGGAGAGATTTGAGGCTTACTCTTGAGTGGCCCACTCGATCTTCATCTCAAGCACTTCACCGATGATTTCCCTGTGTTCGTTACTCTTGGAAATTTGTTCCCCTAGATGGACTAGGTTCTCCAAGAGTCATCAAGGTTGTGGTTGATCCCAGAAAGTGTGTATTGCCCTCTCCTTTGTGGGGATTTGATAGTGGAAACCGAACTAGATCTTGGTGATCATTCGGAGTGGGTTAGGGTTGAAAGAGACCTGGCGCTTTGTGAGCTCCACAACAAAGACGTAGGCATCCTCTATGGGTGGCCGAACTTTGGGAAGAAATCTTGTATCTTTGTGTCTCTCATATTGATTTACTTCTTGTTCTTGTTCAAGATTTGTTCTTGTTTAGAGTTTGACCTAACCCTAGATTTGAATCCTAGAGTTTAGGTTACTTCTAGTTGTTTTTGTTATTTCTCTAAGCTCCATGTTGTCTAGCTTGCTAATAGTAAGCTTATCAGGACCTAGACGCATCGTCTTGGCTCCCAATCTACTTTTTCGCTGCGCAAAGTTTCTGCTGATCGGACATATCCGGCCCCCAAATTGGACATATCCGGCCTAGCCTGGACATATCTAATCTGAGGTCAGACATATCTGACCCTGTAGTTTTAACTACTTAAATTAAGTGAGTTTCAAGTTTGATTGCCTATTCAACCCCCGCCCCTCTAGGCAACTTTCAATTGGTATCAAAGCCAAACTCTCCGGAAAGAGCTTAGCCGCTTAGAGAGGCGATGTCAAGGAACGGGGATGAAGATGACGCTACACCGAGGTTTGATGATGAATCCAACAACAACAACAATGGAGAGGGCTCCAAGACGAGAGCCTTAACAGATGCAAAGTTGGAAGACCTCATGAAGGGGCTAGAGAAGCTCACGGCAAAAAATAACAAGCTAAGAAGAATGGTTAAAGCCAAGAGGACTAAAGGAGGCTCTTCCTCAAGCGAAGAAGAAGACTCCTCATATGAAGAGGATGTCTCCAAGAAAGGGAAGAAATGAAGAAACAATCATGATAAGCCTTCCTATAACTCAATGTCTTTCAATTATGATAATATGCCTAGCACTACCGTCTACACCTCCATACCCGTTGGCAAAGCTCACTACTTTGATGGAACTTGTTATAACCAATGGAAGCTTTGCATGAAAAATTATTTATACTCTAATTCACCCAAGGTATGTCAAGTTGTTTGTGATGGTGTACATTTTCTGGACAATGATGAGGAACCAACACCAAATCAACTGCAAAAGAGTCATCGCAATGCTCAAGCAATCTCCATCCTCACCTCATCAATTCACAAGGAAGAATTCAACCGTGTAGATAGTTTGGATGTGGCCAAGGATGTTTGGACAACACTTCAGATGGCCCATAAGGGATCCAAGCCCATGAGAAAGGCTAAGGTTGAAATGCTTGAAGTCCAACACAACCATTTCATCATGTTCAATGATGAAACGCCTCATGAAATGTTCAACCGGCTAAAGAAACAAGTCAACAAAGTAAGAGCCCTAGGGTCCAAGATGTGGTCCAATCGCATGTTGATGGAAAGATTGATGATGGCCTACACTCCAATGAACTACAATGTTGTGGCCTTGATTCATCAAGACCCCGCCTATAGGAAGATGACATCCGATGATGTGCTTGGAAGGATCATGAACCATGTGATGAACATTCAAGAAGCAAACAACATTAAGAATCTCTACAAGGGTGTCTCAACATCCAAGAAGCACGATATTGCTCTCAAAGCAAACAAGAGCAAGAAGAAGAAAGTTTTGATTGAGAGCCCTAGTGAGGAGGAAGAAGAAGAACAGGAGGAAGAAGAAGAAGATAATGAAAGAGAATATGATGAAAATGAAGTGGCTTTATTCATCAAGAAATTCAACAAGTTCATCAAGAAAATAAGACCTTACAAGGAAGAAAGGAAAGAGAAGCCAAGGTCAAAGAGGGTGTGCTACAATTGCGATAAGAATGGGTACTTCATTGCCCAATGCCCATATGAGAGGAATGAAGAAGACAATGACAAGAGAAAGAAGTTTGACAAAGGCTATAAGAAAGATAAGAAATACACTAAGAAGTTTTATGGTCAGGCTCATGTTGGCCAAGAATGGAACTTAAGTGATGAGAGTTCCGAGTCGAAAAGTGATAAAGTGGCAACCATAGTTATCAAGGGCAAAACCTCATCAAGCAAGTCACTCTTCCCCCAAGCTCTCAAAGCATGCATGCCTCATGACAAAGGAAGGTAGAAAGAAGGTAAAATCCAATATCTCTTCCTCTCCCAAGTATGTCACT
>VSTD030003751.1:0-10694 GCA_008808055.3 Sporobolus alterniflorus | reverse complement strand
CCATCCAAAGATCACATGCTCAAGATGCTCAATGCCCCTTAAAAACTTGTCCTCTTGCCTATGTATCTAAATGGGCCAGGGACACTGTATACATACCATCCAAAATAGATCTAATATTTGGTCAATAACTTTCAGTGGACAAAAACCACCGGAATTAGACAAAAATTGCTGAAAATGCTATATTTTCGACAGTAAAACCTTATTTTCAGTGGCCCTATGCTGCCGAAAAACGTCATGTTTCCTGTAGTATGAGTATGGGTAGGCAATACAGCTACATGAATTCTTGCTCACCTAATGGCATATAACCTGCAAAGGCCACATGAAACCCATATGTTAGATCGCCCAAAATATATAGCCTTGTTGGGTCAGCATCACCCCTTTACACACCTTAGAATAATTGCCGGGGAAAAAAATCTTGTATCAGCTTCCAGGATGGTCGCTGAAGTAATAGCTACTTTTCAAAGTTATGGCTCTTCATTCAAGCTGTGAATGACTATTCACTGACTTTAATTGTTAATTTAAGCCTGACCCATTCTATAGATAGGTGCATGTTTAGTTTTCTTATTTTCCAAGGTAGCTGTGCATGTACGCGCGTACGAGCTCCGGGTTGTGGACGCCGTGCGCGCCAAGGAGCGTCGCGAGCTTTTCTCGTGGCGACCGAGTCGTGACCGCACTTCAAGCGCTGGACGTGATCGCGATCCCCATTTGTAGGCATGTTTCCTTTCGGTTGTGCATAATAAAAGGAAGAGAAAACCTAGAAAAGGCTGCACGTTCACGCAGTGCAAAATTCTCCTGTTCTTGTGTTCATCACGAGTTGAGTTGTTCGTCATTGTTGATCGAGCCGACGGTTACAGGTGATCGGCAAAAGAGCCGACGGTTGATCCCAACAGGTAAGAAGGCTCCATCGCAAGGCCACACATGCCCTTCTTGTCCGAAATGTCCTTCTCCATCCTCAAGAAACCGTTCTCACCCCAAGTCGTGCCCCACGAATTCTTCAGTATCCAGTATTTGGTGCCATCGCTAGTCTGTCCGTAACCAATGGCTGCAATCCCGTGGTCCAAATCAGTGCCACACGAGCCGATCATCACACCACCAGAGTAGAATTGAAATGCCATGTCTCCTCCATCCACCGCCACGGACACGGGCTCGTTCGCCACAGACTTCATGAGAGCTGCTTCGTCGTTTGCTGGCACGTCCTCGTAGCCCTTGATAGATGCGGCACTGTTAGATCCGCTCTTGCACTTACCATCAGCTGCTGTGTAAGGGTAGCTGGACTCGGTGGGCAGGCTGCCATTCTTGATGATGAACTTGAAGGCGTCGCCCATCAAGCCACCCTCGCAGCCCTGTTCCTCCCCATGGACATCACAATCCACCAACTCTTGCTCGGACAGCGAGACGAGCTTACCGGTACTGAGCTTGACTATGCCCTCCATAGCAGGCACGGCTGAGAAGGCCCAGCAACAGCCTGCATGCATCATTCGAAGCACGTTGCCATTATATGACATGACACAAAATCAGATGCTTAAAAATATGTGTCGTTATATATCCTAAATATACATTACCACATTGTCCTTGATCCTTGATGGAACTGACAGCACCCTTGGTCCTCCAGTCCACGCTCTCCGCAAGCGTATCAATACAAATGTTTTCATACCTGAATCCGGTAGGAACCATCACCGTACTTGGTTTGAACCCCTTGTTGGTCTTGGTCGCTCTGAACTCGTCGTTGGAAAG
Source organism: Sporobolus alterniflorus (assembly GCA_008808055.3). Lineage (NCBI taxonomy): Eukaryota > Viridiplantae > Streptophyta > Magnoliopsida > Poales > Poaceae > Sporobolus > Sporobolus alterniflorus. The sequence continues at coordinate 8,960 of VSTD030003751.1, read as the reverse complement.
GTCGGCGAACTGGTTGACGCCAAGCCAGAACTTGCGCTTCTCGGCGTCGAACGACTCAATGAATTTGACGTTGGTCTTGAACACCTCGAACCGTCGCGCTTTCTCGGCGGCATCCTTGTAGACGCGTCCGAATTGCACCATCCACTGCTCGTGCCTCGCCGCCATGGCCAAGTCATCGCTCAGCTCGCGAGCAGCTAAAACAGTGCTGCAGAAGCTGGCACAGACCAGAACGGCAACGAACAAGGCCTTGGTGATGGTCATGGTTGATGAGGATTGTGGATTGCTTGTACTGTTGCCGTACCTACGGTATGCTTTTGTTTGGTGAATGAATGGAGCTTGGTGGCATGGGTTTATATAGTTACGGTCTGCTAATTGTGTGAACGCACGCAAGAGATACGGTGCTTGTACGATGCATTCGATGGAAAGGGCCACGCCTGCGTTGCCGTCAAGTACAAGTGGTTGTTATTGGTATAAAAAAATCTGCTGCTGGTACACCAGCCCATATGGCATAGCTGAGAACGACCCATATGGTCTATGCCTGAAGTTCTCGTCACAATAAGAAATATTAAAAACTTTGTATAATGTGGACAATGCTATTTAATTGGATTTTCCCCGAAATATTGCATACATGAAATCGGATATTATCATTAATACCGACATTCTTATCTATATGACACAGTTGGTTACACATTTTGACGGCTTATTATGCAGTTCTAATTTGGACTTCACTTGTGAAGAGAAACAGGAGTTATTAGCCAGCATAATGACAGATATTTCTTCGTTGGAACCAGCATTACGTGGCAACGAGTACTATGTTGGCAATTTCAAAAACGACAGTCATCTCTAAAGTTTTGCTTACTCCATTGCTGGCCATGTGTCAAATATAAAACATGACTCAATATTGACTCATCCTGTTGTTGACGCATTTATCGGAAAGACATACTAGCGCCAGCACAAGTCAGGGAGGGCCCAGCCGGCGCCAGAAGAAGGAAAGAGCAGCAGCACGTGAAAATGGAAGGTATTGCACTCTAATTTTGGAAGGTGCTTGAAGATGGAAGGTGCTGCACCCCAAAGTTGAAAGGTGCAGAATTAGGAATCAAATTAAGGGAGATTATGAAGTTTCCATTAGAGATAAAATAGATCTATTAGAGACCTAGTAAGAATTATATTGTCAGTCCTATTTAGTTTCAGATTGTGTACCCCTGGCACCCCTATAAATAAAGGGTGCTACACCAGGGAGAAGACAGAGATGAAAGAACCCCAGAGCCTGTCATAGGAAGGGGATTTTCTCCATCTACCCTTTACTATAATCATTCATTGTTGAGTAATAAACCCTAATCCCAACATCTTGGTACTTAAACCTCGATCATGCGACCCTCTATGATGCTACAGTACATGTGGTACTGTAGCGCATGAACAGTCCCCTACCACCGCTTGCTATCCAAGGAGGATGAGAGGTGGGCAAGTCTCACCTCCACCCTTATTCTCGTCCTCAACAAGTTCAACGACCAGGGCACTCGCCTCGATGCCCTCTCCGATGACTTCACCACCCTCAAAGCTGATCAAGGATGCCTCCACGCCGCCATCAACAACATGCAATCCAAGAAGCTTCATTTCGCCACCTCGGCACCAGGAGCCACACACGGATAGCAGCACGTGGACCCTCCAATGGACACATCCGCGACAGGAGGCAAGGTCGGCGCCATCCTCAACGCCGCCACCCACAAGCTGCAGTTCCCAAAGTACGATGGCTCAGATGACTCGCTGCCATGGCCCTATTGTTGTGAGTAGTTTTTTCGAGCCGCCCATACCCCGGAGATCAAAAAGGTATGGTTGGCTTTGTTGTACATGCAGGGCATCACACAATAGTGGTACTACTATCTAGAGTGGAACCGCATATCGACTTGGACAAGCTTCACGGAGCTCATCAATGTCCCCCCCGACACACAGCAATCCACTAGGAGAGTTGTGCCACCTCCACCTCGACGACTCGCTCGACGACTACATCGACAAGTTCTTTCTACAACTCAACCGCTGTGATGAACTCTACAAGCCTCACCAAATCATGATCTTCACCGCTGGTCTCGGTGAACCCCTGAAGACTGCCGTCAAGCTCGATGCACCCAAAACTCTGGATGACGCGGCAGCACTAGCCCGCGGCTACATATGATGTAGCACTGTGGCGATCGCACCACCAGCACCATCGTCCCCTGCACCCACACCTCCGCCGCCCCAGCGCCAGGTTCCACCTGCCATCCGGGGAGCATCCGTCCAAACTTGCCCTAAGGTAGCCCCGGGCATGATAAAGCTCTCTCCAAAGGAGATGGCTCGACGCCATGAAGATAGTCATTGCTTCAAGTGCCTCAAAAAATGGTCATGGGCTCACCAGAAGACTTGTCCCATGCGAGGCATCTACCTCCTTTACATGAGCGAGGACGAGCACCCTGACGACAACAACATCGACTGCGAGACGGAGATCTCCCTCCACACCCTGTCTAACACCGGCACAATAGAGACCATGAGGCTACCTAAAGGACCAAGGAGGTGACTGGAGGGGGGGGGGAGGTGAACGAGATCCTGATGAAATTCTTTCACAAGAAATCGGCCTATGTTCCACATTCAAAATACCAAATAAAACCCTAGAAAGAAAGTGATGAAAAACACTAACCAATAGGATAGAAACGATCCTCACAAAGTTATGAAGCTAGCAGAAGAAGAATGGGATCAACCAGACACTCGGTTAGCAAAATATGGCCAAAACAGTGAACGAACGTCAGGCTAAAACTATCAGATGGACATTGTCTACTGGGAGGTCTCTAGAAATGTGAACTGTCAGTCGGACATTGTCTGGGTTAAATTGGACATTGTCTGGATAAGTGGAGGTCTCTAGAAATGCGTTTTTCTCCCAAAGTTCTCCCCTTTCTCTTGAAATCGAATGAAATTTGGACACAAGGATCAGCTCAACACAAGGAACAAATTTTCAAAAGAGGGTTTTCCCAAATCCAATGATTTCCTTTCCGATTTTGGATAAACTCAAAAACCTAGGTTTTGGTGGAATGAGGAGAAATTGGTGAAATTAAAGAGGCTAGAGCTATTGATTCACTCCAAGTTTGGAGGTAGACGATGAGGCTCATCCTAACACCCAAATCCATAGAAGGAATCGAAGAAAAACTCCTCAAATCGTGAAGTAAAAAATTGGGCCAAAAATACCTCCAAAAATATCAAAAATGAAAAATATTGCAGCTCAACAAAGGAGATGATTCAACCCAAAAGGACAGCTATATTGATGTAAATCAAGGATTTACAAGGTGTGAAAACCACCCAAACATCCTCTCACTCTTTGAAAGATTAATGAGATCTCTTACTTCTCTCCTCTCTTCTCTGAGACATGAAGCACACTCACACCTAGCAAAAATGGAAACATAAGGCAAAGAGGGTGGAAGAGGGATACCTCCCACAACAGCCCTCTAGTTCTATTTATATTAAAAACCAAAAGACTAGAATGTCTATATGGATAAAAAGAAAAATTCTAACTAATGAAGGGTAGTTTGGTCTGACTTCCACTACGTCACACTCGACAATATTGAATCGATCGTCTTTTGCTTCACTTCCACGTGACCTACGCGATGATACCACGTGCACCCCGCCATCGCTCCTTTGCCAGTATTGAGACAAGACTAGAAAACCCTAGACAGACTTGCTTCACGATGAAGCAAGTCGTCGGATGTTGACACGTGTCCTTATACCGTCTTTATCCGCTCATCGATTTTGAGACGTAAACCGACAAACCTCCTCCCACTTGATTTTGCTTGTACACCAGCCCATACGACATAGCTCAGAACACCCATATGGTATATGCCTGGCGTTCTCGTCACAATAAGAAAGATTAAAAACTTATATAAGTTTAATGTGGACAATGCTATTTAATTGGAGTTTCCCGGACATCTTGCATACATGAAATGGGATAGAGTAATATTATCATTAGTACTGACAGTTGATTATACACTTTGGCGGCTTATTATGCCGTTCTAATATGGACTTCACTTTTGAAGAGAAACAGGAGTTATTAACCAACATTATGACAGAGATTTCTTTCTGGGAACCTGCATTACGTGTCAATGAGTACTATGTTGGCAATTTAAAAAACGTCTGTCGTCTCTAAAGTTTTGCTTACTCCATTGCTGGCGGTGTGTCAAATATAACTGTCATTGTTTCACTATGTAAGAAACTCAAATAGTAGATACAGATCAGAGATGTATGCAAAGGCAATTATCTCTGATCTGAAAAAATGAGATACGTTCGCTTCACCGAGGCGTGGACCTGACTCGGTAGAGGGTAAAAAGAAGATAATCTGCATTATGGCATGTCTCAGTTAAGTTAATATCTGAGACAGACCCACTTCTTTGACACAAGGGAGACGCGTATTCCTATTGCTCATCTCCGATTACGGAAGTAAAGGGAGACACGCTTCTCCTTTTAGCATAAAAGCGGGCGCGTCTGCCATTCCGTATATAGAGATCTGATTGTTGGAATGATACGTCTCCATTTCATATTCCCTTATAATGCGTGTTTCTAGGTAGGGCAGAACAGTGGCGGCGTCCGATCTTACCCTATTCTTACCATTTATTTCCCTTTTTGGACACGCCCCTCTAAAATTCTTGTGGTGACGAAGTATAATTCTAGTAAGGGTTAGTCCTCTCCTCCCTCTACTCCTTTATTTTTTACCCATTTCTCTATAGATCTTGACTATCATTGGAATATAATTTCTTTTATGTAGCTTTTTTTTTCTAGATTAGAGTTAGATGTTATAGCACTTGTAATAAAAAATTGAATGAGCTCATTAGATTTATCTCATCTAACACATAATTTGTTATTTTATATGTAGATGTCATCGAATCGGAGTTGGATATATGGGCCGCTCCTTTGCAATGAGTATATCAAAGGGTTAGATGCATTTATCGATTTCACGAAGAAAGATATGTTGGAAAACATTAGAGGGAATATTTGTTGTCCTTGTAAACATTGTAAGAATGAGAATAAATATCATACAGATGATGTATTGAGGTCACATTTGATCAAGTATGGATTCATGGAGGATTATTGATGTTGGAATAAACATGGGGAGGAAGGACTTAATGAAGTAGAGATGAGAGATTCATATATGGAGAGAGAGGTCCCCACCAGTGTCAAAGAAGATCACGACGATGTGAACGAGGCAGATATATTAGGGTTCACCGATGACGATATCGAGTTTTAGGTGCATAACATAGAGGAGATGGTACGCAATGTCGAGAGACATAGCGACGATGATTAGTACAGTAATGATGAACTTGCAAAGTACAAGTAGATGATTGAAAATTCTAAGAAACCATTCTATCATAGTTGTGTGGCTCAGTAGATGAGACTGTTTGTGATGATGAAACTTTTGCAACTGAAGACGAGCAACAGATGGAGTGATGGTAGTTTCAAGGACTTGTTGATGCTCATTAATGACATGCTACCCCAAGGCAATACAGTCCCTGAGACTATTTATGAGGCAATATAGATAATCTGCCCGTTGGGTTTGGAGGTGGAAAAATCCACACATGTAAGAATAATTGCATTCTATATCGTGGGCCTGAGTATGAAGACCTTGAGAAATGCCCTATTTATGGACTCGATCGATTCAATCATAGAAAAGACGGTGGTGATGACAAGAACTGCAACAGAAGAAAAGGTGGGCCTAAAAAGGTATTTTTGTACTTTCCTATCATTCCTCATTTGAAGCGTTGGTTTGCAAACAATAAGAAGTCAGAATTATTGCGATGGCACAAACAAAAGCAGAAGCAGGATGCTGGAATGATAAGACATCCTGCTGATGCCACACAGTGGTGAAACATTGATTCACGAAATCCTGAATTTTCCATTGATCCGATGAATATTAGAATCGCAATGAGCACAGATGGCATGAACCCATTCATGAACAATGGCACACATAGCACATGGCCAATTGTGCTAACAATTTTGAACCTTCCTCCTTAGTTGTGTAACAAACAGAAATATATTATGATGTCAGGATTGATACCGGGGCCACAACAACTTGGGAATGACATCGACACTTATTTCAGGCTTTTGATTGAAGATCTAAAGGTGATGTGGTGCAATGATGGAGTGCAGGTCTAGGATGAGCACAAGCATGAGTACTTTTAGCTCAAAGCCATTTTGTTTGTGATTGTTAGTGATTCTCTAGTGGCACGTAACTTGTTAGGATAGAGCAAGAAAGTAGGTTGTGGATATCCACATTATTTTAGAAAAACAGACTCTCAGTATTTGAGTGAATCACAAAAAACCGTGTACATGGGACATCGACACTACATTTCAATGAAACACCAGTTTTGGAGTATGAAGGATCAATCCAATGGTAACACTGAGAAGAAGCATCCTCCATCGCATCTCATAGGTCATGAAGTCTATGAAATGGTTAAGGATGTCCATGTCGTCCTTGGTAAGTGGAAAAGGACTAGCAATAATAGTAAAGAAGATGACATGTGGAAGAAGCAATCGATTTTTTGGAAGCTACCATATTGGAAAGACTTAGACGTCCATCATTCGATTGATGTGATGCACGTCGAGAAGAATGTGTGTGAAAGCCTCCTTGGGACATTGCTTAACACGGACGGGAAAACTAGGGGCCATGGACATGCACGAGCTGATCTAAAGAAAATGGGAATTAGGCCAGAGTTATGGTTCGATGACTCGGTAAAAGGAATGGAATTACCCACATCATGGATCACCCTTTCAAAACAATAGAAGAAGGAGGTTTGTGGGTTCTTAAAAGGTGAAAGTTCCAACTAGCTACTCAATGAATGTCTCAAGGCTTATTTCATTTCCAGATCTAAAAGTAGCTCCCAGCGTGAAGTCTCATGATTACCATGTATTGCCTACGCAGATGATTGCCGTTGGAATTCAGAATATCCTACCGGTCATTGTTCGGGAGGCTATAATTAACTTTTGCTCTTTCTTCATTGCAATTGGTCAAAAAGTACTAAGTGAAGAAGCTCTCGAGTCATTGGAAAAAAGACACTATGAAATTTTATGCTTCCTAGAGATGTATTTTTCACCTGTCTTTTTCGACATCAGCGTCCATTTCACAACTCATCTTATTAAGGAGATAATGCTACTTGGCCCTTTGTTCCTTCACGGAAAAGGGAGACGCACTCTAACTATGCGTGTCTCACATCTCAGGAAAAGGGAGACATGCCCGTAGTACGCGCATCTCATAGCTTAGAAAAAGGGAGACATGCGGTATGGGGGCGTGTCTCCCTTTTACTTAAGTGCATAAAAAGGTTGCTAACATATAATTCTCCACTGGATGCCTCCAAAGCTGCACGCCCGTGTCCATTTGGACATGTGCAGCATGCAGCCCGGGAGGCGTCAAGTGGAGCACAAGCTGTTTTCAATCTTCGAAGCCTTCTAACTGCTGTATGTTTAAAAGCTAGTGAGCATGAGTTCTACTAGGTGAGATGAGACTATACTTCTAAACCGTGCAGGTGCAAGTGGAAAGGAGGTGTGCTCTCGCTATGCGCGTCTTGGATAGGATGACAAAGAGAGACACGTGATATGGGGGGTGCATCTCCCTTTTACTTAACTGTGTGAAAAAGACTGCTAACAGATTATTCTGCACCAGACCCCTCCAAAGCTGCACACCCATGCCCATTTAATTAGACACGTGCAACGTGCAGCCCGGGAGAGGTCGGGTAGAGCACACGTTATTTTCAATCTTCAAAGTATTGTGACTGCCGTATGTTTAAAAGCTGGTGAGCATGAGTTCTAGTAGCTGAGGTGGGACTAAACATCTAAACCATGGGGGCGCAAGTTGATGGGAGATGCGCGCTAACTAGGCACGTCTCGCTTTTAATTAAAAGTACAAAAAAGATATTTTGCACTTTATTCACCACGTGAACATCCTACCCCCCCCCAAATGGGTGCCATGAACTAGACGTGTGACACATGGGGTAGGAGATTCATGTGGATCACAAGCTGTTAGACATCTTCAGACAGGTCATGAGTCATGGGTTTAAAAGCTAGTGAGCATGAGATCTAGTAGGCGAGGTGGGACTAAACTTCTATACCGTTCTGGATGAGGCAAGATGAAAGGAGACATGTCAATATGGTGTGCATCTCTCTTTTGGATCAATGTGTGACGCGCTACTATGAGTGTGTCTTCCTTTTAAGATCAATGCGAGACACTCTAATACAGGCGCATCTTCCTTTTTGGATCAATGAGAGACGCGCTACTATGGGAACATCTCCCTTTTTGGATCAATGTCAGACACTCTACTATGGGCGTGTCTCTCATAGTAGGAAAAGGGAGATGGGAGTACTAGTAGTGTGTCTCGCATTAGGTCCCCATGGCCTAAAATTTTAGGCCCTGCGCTCTCTCTCGCCACACTTAGCAATTTTTCCAAACCACCAAGTGCTCTCTCTCTTCTGTTGCCCTAGTCACCGTCATGCCGCCGCCACCTACCATCCTCGATCCTGGCCTTGGAGGACACCGCCACCTCATCCCCGGCCTTGGAGCTCACCGCTGTCTCGTTCTCAACCTTGGAGCGCACCATCGCCTCACCCCTGACCTCACCAGCAGCCCTCTCCAAGAGCTCGGCTTGCCGGCTTCCTCGACTACGCCGCTGCCACCCACCTTCGGCCCTCGACACCACCGACAAGAAGGTGCTGATGGCCCCCTCCCCTATTCCGGTTTGTTAGGTGTTAGAATTTTTTTCCTACAATGATAACCTTACTATTTAGTTCATCAAACTAATATTGTTGATATCCTATCTATGCTATGCTTATGTATCTCAATCTGGAAGAAGCCTTTCACATTTAGTTTGCACTGCAACATAAACTAAATTTATTTGTCTAAAAAAGCAAACTATCTATGCTATGCTTTTATAGATGGATCCTATCTATATTTTGTAGATATT
>VSTD030003750.1:0-10695 GCA_008808055.3 Sporobolus alterniflorus | reverse complement strand
GACGCACAAGAAATAATGTAACCATTCTACATTTCAGTTAATCCTTAAATAGCTATGAGAACCTAAACAAACCCAACACATGTCGAAAAGGGTCACAGATGGCTTCACGACAATACACTAAACAACAAATATGACAAGGCAGAAATTGAACAACATGTCACCTAAAAGCATTAAATCAAAGCATAACTAGGTCTGACTTATTCCTCCTTTATTAGGTCACGTGTGCAGACCATACGAATAACATTATGGATCCTGTTACAAAGATAGAACACGTTAAACCAGCTGTAAGCCATGAAGTTTTGTCAATACTTCTTTCTCGGTCATTTTTCAGGTACAATTCAACAAAAACTAAAGAACAAGAATGTCCCCTCTCCAGTAAAAAATCAAAGTCGTCCTAGGATTTGTGTACTGTGCAGTCAATGATTACTTCAATTTGACATGCGAAAATGATGTATGCAGGTACAGTATGTTTTGCATGTACTTGAACTGAAATTGATTGATGATCTGGAGACCACACTTACATTCAACATGGCACTTACATTATGTGACTGAAAAGAGTAATCGGTAGATGATACTGGTGATTGATATAAACATGTAAACCCACGGTACTTATGAAAAGACAGGTCCATCATCTCATTGATTCAATGCATAATCCCAAAAATTGTCACTAATTAAGATTGCAAATATCAAATTCTATGAGTTGGCACTAGGCAGCAGAAGCATGGTACAATACATGTTTTGTATGCACCGAGAGAAACCCGCAACTGAAACTATGAAGCCAAAGGTTAGCCAAATGCCCTGCTTCTGCCAAGCTACATTGTGTGATTTACCCCACAAGTAGCATTGAACCACAAGGTTAAATCCTCTCCAAACTAAACTAAACCATTGTTATCTATCAGCATGGTTACACCAAATCATAAACCTCGATAAAACAGCCCCTATTACAAGCAAATCCGGAGATGAGAAAGCCTATCAAGAACACTAACTAGATCTCAGTATCTCACCAATCGAGTTATTTACCAGCACGTCTAGATCTGCAAGCATGAAAAAGAATGTATTGTACCATGCTTCACCAATCAAGTTATTTACCAGCAGGCCTAGATCTGCTTTGTATAGATCTCAGTATCACACCAATCGAGTTATTTCACCAAGATTGCTTCATGAAAATATACTAAGCTATACAAGCATGACAACGCAGAAATGGAACATGATGTTCATCAACAGTAAAGCATTAAAGATTAAGTGAAATGTACAGATTGTAAAAATACAGTACATTATAGATTCAGTAATAATGAAGACAGAAACACAGTCAGTAGAATTAGCTCTAAGTCATGGAGGATTGGCAGTACTTCTTTCCTGGTCATTTTTCAGGTATAGTTCAAAAAATGAAGAAAACCCATGTACTCCCTCCAGTGAAAATCAAATACTCATCCCAGTTTATGTGCACTGTGCAGTCAATGATTATTACTACTGGACATATAAAAATGATGCGGGCAGGTTTGTATTGGAAAAATATTATCATATTATTGCTTTGAAAGTACTAGAAGTATTAGAACAAAAACTGATGTCCAATGTCTGGAGAATTGCTTTGATGTTCAAACGATGCTTATTTGTGACCACAAAGGAATAGCCGGTAGATGAATAAAGTGATTGACAAAGACATATAAACCCATGGAACTAAGAAAATACAAGTTCATTATCTTATTGATTCAGGACCTGTGTATACTTCTAGTCCTACTTCTAGTCCACAAAAAAATTGCTTGGCGCAGGCAACGCTCTCAGGCGCTCAATCCTGGGGCTGCAATCGCTGCCTGGCCAGCAGCAAAGCAGCATCCACACAGGCCCTCAGTGTGAAATCCCAAAAGTCACCAATCATCAGAGAGCCCACATCGCAAATATCAAATTGCATGAATTGAAAGCAGCATGTTACATGCTTTATTACAGGAGAACAACACTTAATCCCAAATCATGGAGCAGCAGGTTAGCCAATTGAGGCTAATTCGTACAATTTATCTACAAAGACGGGATACAAACATATTTGGCAACACCCAAAAAGGTTAATCTTCCGTATATTGAGTTAAACACTGAATCAGCTGTCACTTGCACGCAAGATAATGAACACACACTGCTTACGCCAAATCAGAACTCAAGATCGCAGTCTCAATTACCCCTCTATACCATAAATCCAAATATAAGACAACAAATCAGGAAGATTAACTAGGTCTCAATAGTCTAGTTATCCACTAGCACGCCTAGATCTGCGGTTACAGATACAAAACACCTCGAACCATAAGGAATCGATGCGGAACCATACCTTGGCCGATCTCAAACTCCTCAAATTCGTCGTCGTCCTCGAGCAGGTCCATCTTAGCCGCCTCTGTGACCTCTGGCTTTGCCGGCTCAGCCATTGGGACTCGCAACAAGATCCGAGACGAAGCGAACCCTGGGGGACGGGGACGATGGTGAGTGTAGTAGTAAAAAGTAAGGGTTGGTGGCCGATCGAGTGAAAGGCTGGGAGAGATTGGACGCACTCCGCTGGTAGACTCACACGCCGCCACCGGTGAGTCTCGTCGTCCGCGTTTACTTGGGGAAGAGGAAGATGAGAGGGGATGGATAGAACATGGGTCTCCAGCGGATTAGGTCCTAAATGACATTGTTTAGCCAAATTTAATTATTATGAGGGAATCGAACTCTCCAACAGTGTTTTTAACCTACTAGCCAAAAGTTTGCCCTCTATCCCGTGAATGTCGCTCACCAACTTTGACTAGTGATTTGGCTCGCCATCCTCTACCCTACGCGTGATTTGGCGTCCTTGCATACGCAACCACGATCTCGTTGCCTTCACGCGTATTTTCTACTCTGTTCCTGTGAGTGGATCCAGAGAGGGCACAACTCACGTCTTCCCACGTGGAGGTGATCGCTAAAAATCGTTACCATCAGATGAAGCACTTTGCATGAATAGATCAATGCACAGGAGTCCGAGGACCCAGGACGTCTTGCCACCTGCCCGTGCGAAGTCCAAATCTTGCTGCTTGCATGCCTCTTCGATGAGAGATCAGGATGAGAGATCAGCCTAAACAGAAGCCACACCAAAATAGCAAAAACCAAAACAGAAGCCAAATCTGTCATGGGCCGATGATGTGACACTTTTGAATATGACTAACCATAACTTTTTAACTAGTCTGTTGGATTAACTCATATTTTTGGAGGGGATTCTATTTTAGAGAATAGCTAAAACTAGAAAATAACTAGCCTATTTTACCTAATCTCTTAGAAATGCTCTAAGATCAGATAGAACAGGGGGCTGCATGTAAAGTTTACAGTCTCCCAAGAGTCGAACCCTGCCACCCAGATAACTAGCTTGCGTCCGAATAAGCCTTCCATTAATACATTTATGAAAATTTTAATTTGATCAAAGAAGTTTTAACTTGATTTGGAGTCTTTACTCGATTTAAAAGGTTCAAGTTGGATTTGAAATGTTCAACTCGGTTTCAAGATGTTTCAACTCAGATTCAAGTGGTTTAAGTCGAATTTGAGAAGTCTCAAGTCAAGAAAGAAAAGAGACCTTCTCTAGCGACGGTGTGCACACCATACAATCGCTCCACTTCCTGCTCAGCTCCGTGTGTGGCACAGCCGCACAGGGTGGTGGATTGTAAGAATTTATTAGGTTGGTTTCTATCTTTATCTTAATCTCAACTACGTCATGTCAGTTTTCTCTTTTTCTCTCGATCACCAGTGCTCCAGCAGCAGCCTGTAACAGTCTATAGTATTCAGCACACAGTCACATCAGCATCAGCCACATCAGTCTTCTCTCTCTCAATCAGCACCACCATTCTAGACTTAATAATTTCATAATTCATTTTGTGGACAATGAATTTGAAAAAAATAATTGTATAAAATTAAAAATACGATACATAAAATAAATGAGGATTACAATACATATTAATTAAGATTATAACTACCTACTGTGTTCAATGAAATGATGTAACATGTTTTTTTGCGCTTCTCCAATTATTCCTCTCGTATCCTCAATTCTTCCTCCTATTTTCTCCAATGAAATGATGTGACACATTTCTTTTTATGCTTCTCCAATTCATCGCAAGTACACTGATTTTAGCTCTACCATATCTATTATCATTTCTCTCCAATGCAACTTCGATCCATTCACAAAACTGACAAGGCTGTAACGAAAATAAATGTTACCTTTAATACCTCAAGATTACAGAAATAGGAATCAAAAATGGAAATTATTGTATCACGAAATCTGGGTCAAGATCGGGACACTTGAAGAACCATCTCCTAGCTCGATAAGTTCCATCATGTTTTCATACATTAGCTATTGTAACTCGACCACATCTACAAGTTGGCCACTCGTACCATGGCAGTACGATTCGACGGTTCAACCTCCAATTGGCTGAATCTTGGCTAACACTATGAGAACTAGAACTTTTTGACGGTGTGTTGGAAGACATATTGTGTGTGAGAATAGAAGAGGAGAGATGAGTTGATATGAGTGTGAAATAAGCTCGAACCGTGGGGATATTTATAGGATAGTGAGGTGGTAATTTGATTTTTTTATAGATTTTTTGGAGCTCAAACGGTTAAAACTGACTAGTTATTGAGTTCAAACGGTTAAATTCGAATTCAAATGAGACATGTGGACCAATAAAAAACCACCACCGAAATACCAATCATCGGCTCCAGGGGTGGTACCTCTCAGAACGGTTCCAACACGGGCGGTACCATCCACTCGAGTGGCCGCTACTGCTACAGCCCGCCTGACTTCCACGTCAGCCCCACCAGATGGTACCGACCAGGCTGCGGGCACTACCGCCCGACATTGGAACCACCCTTATGCTCTATAGAGATTTGCGTGAATAAAATTTAGGTTGGTATTTATTATTGTGCATAATACCAATGTAGTATTTACCTCTCAAAGTATTTTGAGATATCAAATTTTATTAAGGAAACAATTGTAGTAGTAGCACAATTGTCTCTTCACTTAAGTGTGGCTCTAATTGTTTTTTTACATCATTTCATCATGGATGTATATATTTATGAACTCGAACCAATAGTTTCCTGTTGGGGATCAGGCTCTGCGAAGACCTAACCTGAGGCAGAGACAGGGGCCTAAGTTTTGCCTTACGGAACCCAAATTTATCAATTGGGGCGCGGATGGCCTGCAAAGAACCATGGGAAACTCAGTAGGAAATTCAGGTGTCTGGAAGTAGTTTCATTATAAACTAGTTTACAACCCCGCATGATGCTGCAGGAATTACAATAAAGATGATGTATGTAATTGTGTTCTAGTGAAGGAAACATTTTGTGCTTGTAATTGCTTTAGATCTGCCTTTAGTCTAAAATATAATATTATGCAATTTTGTAAGGCAAATGAGTAATATAGTAGAAAAGAAAATTATGAACAATCAATAGTATCAAAAGTCTGAATTTGAAGTATTGGAACCTAACGACCTTTTCTGTATTTTTAACTAAAAGGGGGAAGTACACGGGAGACTTTGTAACCACCTACATAAAATAGTTTTGTGGAAACAATGAATCAATGAAACGTAACTGGATACAACTTGACAAACATAAACTCATTTGCGCCTACAACTCACAGCCGTCCACATGGTCCAACTATTTTTTTATCAAACCCAGTCCTGGAATCAAAATAATGAACAAAACAGAGGCTGGCCCAAGAAGCAAACACCATGAAAGGCAGCCCAGGAATGAAACCATGGAACATAAAAGCCGCCGGCCCAAGTACCGATTAGACTAAGACAATCATCAAGGAACGCATGGATGCAGTACAAGACCTTCCCCGTGGACAGTTAATGGCGGGAGCGGCAAACATTGAGGGACCTTCACGCGCCTTCGATTTGGGTAAATTTTGAGGACGCCAGGCAACAGTGATTGAGGATGATTGTTTTGAAAGGTAGCCTAAAGCGAATAAGGATGGTCAAAAGTTGCATTACTCTAAGCTTTGATGACAAGAGTGGCGGATGGTTCAATTTCGTCGGGTCGGATTTTGAAGCTTGTAGAATGAGTGCTGGCCTGAGGAATGGTTGCAAGGAGGACTGCGCTGGGGTAGGAACTAATTTTATACAACGGAGGTGCTGCTCGATGGCGTATTTGGCATTCCAATCGTCAGTGGTATTGAATGTTGTTTACTCTATTCCGTTGGGAATCTGAAGGACTTCGAATGGTGGTAATCGTAGCGGGATATTAAAATTGGGAAGATTATGTGATGCTGACATTGTTGCGTGACGAACAATGAATCATCGCAGAGGAACGGCAAGAGTTGGTGAATTGAATCGAAGGCAAAAGGTAGACTCGAAGGCGGAAGATAGAACACTGAGGGAAGGAGAAAAGGATAGAAAGAGTAACACCCATCTATGTGGACACGCTTAGCAATCAGAGAATTGGAAGAATGTCTTGAAGTGGATTTTCTCTATATAGTTATAGAGGATTAATCCTAGTAGCAGCGGCAGAGCCACATTCAAGGTGTGGTGCCGTAGGACACCAACGGATTTTAGACATGCTCTTATACCTCTTTAACTTTTACAATGAGTGACACCAGTATTCATAGTGTTGCAACACTAGCAAACCTTTGGAAAAAGGCATGATCATGGTTAAGAGTTAACAATGACAACATCGTTTTGAAACCGTGGCTCTCCGCCCCTGCCTAACTTCACAACTTCACTGTCATCAAGGAAGAGGAAGCATTGTCAGTTCTCTTCTCTATAATCATCTCTTTCATACTAAGTACGATGATTTGTGTAGGTATAATTTTGCTAAATAATCTATTACATTGTTTAATCTACATTGTTATGATAAATCTATCTAATACTTATGATAGTACTGTTGTTCTGATGTGCAATTCATTAGTTATGTTTATGAGTTATTTGTAGATTAAAATAAAACTAAAAGTGCTATTATTACTAACAATCCAACAAATTTATTGTAGGCACTTTAGTTTTATAGCTAGTTTTTTTGTTGCACTAAGGCCAACACCTTTCACTAGCTTGCACTTCAAGAGACCACAAGTGAAGGTCACATTGTGGCTTACTGCCATGAATGTCCACGGGCCATAGTTTGACCTTTGGGCCAGAATCGGCCCAGTAGTTAATCCTTTTTTCTTTCCAAATTTTGTTTATTAGTTTAAATATTCTAAAAATTCATTTAAATTTCGAAAATTCGTAGAAACTCGTAGAAATCTCAGAAAAATATAAACTCAATTTCATTTGAATCTGTATGAGCAGATCTACATGTTACACAAGTCAAATATGTATTTTTCAAAATAATACATTTTCATAGAATTAAATTAAGCAAAAGAAGGTTTAATTCATTTGCAATTATCCATACATGTAAGCATCCTGAAAATTTGCATGAAGGCTACATTTCTGCCCAACAACTTGTATAAAATAGTTCATCAGTTTCCACTATTACAGTTATGATTTAACTCTTAATTTAGGTGCTTAACTCAATTATTAGTTATTATGAAACTAAAAGAAAAGCGATAAAATGTTTATACAGAAAATAATTTATGTAAATGTTACTATTTTGCATACACCATGTTATTGAGCACATCATGTTTGTATCATGCTAATCGTAGTCGTTTATGCATTCATAAGACCACGTTTGAGAGGTTGGGTGGTCCACAAGCATCAAGTCTTGAGGAATACTAACATTGCTTTTGAGCAAGGCAAGCCCCGGTGCATCTCACCAATATCTCATGAATCTTGGTTTCAATCAATAATTACATTAAGTTGATTGTGCATTAAGTTCATAGGAATTCATGTGATATTGTAGTTACATTTTGATTTACCCTTACAGATTATCCCTGATTACCCATCTAGTAGTTGTAAGTCGTTAGTAAATGCTAGGCGTAGCTACAGGAAGTTGGTAGAAGTCAGGTGGTATTGGAGACCACTCATCTGTTGTAGGTCTTTTTACAACTGCTATTGTTACAATTCACTTGAGAATGTTAACTTGAGACCGGATGAGTCCATTAGGGAAAAGTAGAAGGCTGTCGGTTGGGAAGGGTGGTGAGAATGATGTGGAAAGCTGACACCTCCAAGGTTGTAACCCCTTTCTATGTCGGTTAAGGACCGAGGGGTTGATACCTGCGAGTACTTATTCAATGTACTGATAACATGCTGGAGATATGAAACCAGTAAAGCGATGTAGTCTATTCATCAACAGATGATTGACTTTAGCCTAATGCTTCAATGGCTGTTAGGGGACAGAAACTAGGTGGGGACCTATGGATCGGTCAGCCGACATGCTGTGAATTAGAACGAGAGCCCTTTTTCTCGGGAGCAGTAGGATCTGTCCAACTCTGTTGGGTCAGCGTGAAAGGTTGTCATGTATGGTTTGTTATGAGTGCGTATGTGTCATGTATATCAGGTTTCTCCTGCAGGATGTACATCGATTCAAATCACCGCAACTCTCAGATATGAGTAACCGCTTGTCTTGTGGCTGCCATCAAGTGGTACGCTGAGCTCATGAAAGAAAGGTTATAGATTGGAAGTTACTAAAATTATGATTGTTTACAAACCCTTATTTGATTAGTACAGGTTGCAGCCGAGAATGGTCAAACCCAAAAGTATGGAAGCTGGTCGATGGAAGGTGAATGAGAAAAGCAAGCCACCCTCTTGTCCCAAGGCCACCTTCGATATTCTCTTGGATAAATACCAAGAAGGCAGAGCCGGCGTCATGAAGCACAAAAACTGGGCACTCCGGCTTGATAAACCTGAACATCCAGTTTCTCTAAGTTAGGCTGGTTCATCTGCAGCAAGTAGCTCCTCCAATGGGAAGCAATCCAGAACACATCCACAACAAAATTCAGAAGGATGGGACCATCGTCATAGAGATTATCATCCGGTGCCTTACCCTCTGGCTGGGCCACCAATGTCGGAGCTGTGGGGACCTCCACCGATGATGTTTCCACCTTGCCCACCTTAGGGAGGTTGGTATGACCCTTGGTTCCACCGCCAATGCATTTTCACCCGGGATGGTCAGGACCTTCTGAGAGGATTGATCACAGAGGCTATTATCCAAGGGATGGCTGGTATGGGAGTTTCGGCCAGCGTAAAGAGAGAGGAAGCTCCAGCTAGGAAAATCAGAACTTCTAGTATGTCAATCCAGAACATCTGGTTTCCCTAAAGAAAATCGAAGCCTCTGTACAACAATGCAAATAGTGGGTAAGGAAATCAGAGCTTTCTGCTAAGGCTGCTGGAAGTGGTCAGAACAAAAGAAGGCTGAGGGATGAGAAAAAAAATCTAGGGATGAATCTTTTTGCAAGAATGGAGCAATGCAGGATATTGGGAAAGGTCTAGAGGAGATTATATTGGAGCAGGACAGAGCCCAAGGTAAACACACAGAGGGTAAATAAAAAACAGAGGCTGTTGTATAAAAGTAGCAAAACCAGAACATCCAGTTTGGCAAATTGGAGCCTTCGGTTTCTCTAGAACCTACTGAGAAGGAGAAGTTGAAGACCATCGTGCCCAAGACAAAACCACTACCTCATTGGTGTCCACCTGATCTCACATCTAGTCAGACGAGGCAAATTCAGTGGATGAGTGCTGAACAATTGAGGGAAGAAGCGGTCAAGAAGGATTGAGATGAGCACTTCAACGCGACTCGACCTATGTTCCCTGCAAAGAAAGAGTGGAGGATGAAGGAAAAGAGTAGTATGCCTTTGCTTACAACTTCTAATGATGATATGGATCTACTGGATGATGAGGAGTCTCCATTAATCAAGAACGGATCTCTACCACCAACTAGCATGGATGTCAACATGGTTTTCACGTTATCGACCGAGTTCAGAGGGTATTGATGAAGAAGTCGCTCAGTTATGCCTTGGTCCCAAAGAAGCCATGTTTAAGAAGCGTGAGGAATCAAGCCAACAATTGAAGTCTTTGTATGTTCGAGGTCACATCAATGGGATGTCGATTTCTAGGATGCTTGTGGACAATGGTGTTGCTGTAAATCTGATGCCATATTTAGTATTCAAGAAGCTTGAGAAAGAGGATGGTGAGCTCATGAGAACCAACTTGACACTCAATGCCATATTTAGTATGGTGAGTTCAATGAGCAAAAATCCAAGGATGAACCTTTCACTATCACGCACTTCAAGAGATGGCAAGTGAAGGTCACGATGTGGCTTACTGCCATGAACGTGTTATAGGTATCTGTGGGCAAGCCTGAGGGGCAACTCACTACCGAGCAGGAGAAGACTGTAACATCCAGTGTTGCGGAAACACTAGTCAATTTCAATAATCCCAAATTAAATCCTAATATGATCACTAATCTAAACACTAAAGTTTAAAGATTTGGTTCAATTTCGAATTAAGGATAAAGCAATTCCAATAAGGGCCTCAAAGAAACATTAGAAAATTCTAAAACAATATACGCTATAAATATTTTTAAATGCAACTAGGTGTAACAAGATACTGTTGGGCCAAGTTTGATAGTTTTTCAAAACCTCTAGATATTTTAAATTAATCCATAAAGGTTTCATCAACTTTTGTCTTCCCTGAATTGCAATTCAAATTTGAATTCGAATATGGGAAAGTTGCAATAACAAAAGTTGTTTGTATTGTCGAAACCTATCTGTAACACCCTAATTTTCATACGGATTTAAAACTTGCCAACTAATGCATTTCACCTGAATAATAACTTGATAGGATT
>VSTD030003749.1:0-10695 GCA_008808055.3 Sporobolus alterniflorus | reverse complement strand
GGGGGGGGGGGGGGGGGGGGCTGCTATGAGTCAGCCCACTCGGCCTAAGGACACAGGCCAGGAGGTCCATAACCAAGGCAGTTTAGAAGATAACTATAAAATCAAATCTTGTAAATAGGGCATGTAGAGATAGAGTCTGGGTCAGGTACTACCATAACCGATCGGATCTTCCATATAAACCCTACCCCCTTAGCCTATAAAAGGAGGGGTAAAGGGGGTCTCAACCCAAGCAATCATAATACAATCGATGTACACAAGGCGTAGGGTTGTTATCTTCACAGAGGCCCAAACCTGTATAAACCCTCATATCCCTTACGTTTCATTGTTCTCCACGTTGAGCACCCCTACTCTTAAATCTAGTCATAAACCACGATAGTTGGCGCCCACTGTGGGGCTCACGAGATCAAGCTTCACGAGATCAATGATGTTTCAATCGACAACCAAGTTTCTTCCCGGCTCGAGGTGGTTTCTAGGATCTCTTCTCT
The DNA here is from genome assembly GCA_008808055.3 of Sporobolus alterniflorus. Lineage (NCBI taxonomy): Eukaryota > Viridiplantae > Streptophyta > Magnoliopsida > Poales > Poaceae > Sporobolus > Sporobolus alterniflorus. Next base: position 10,210 of record VSTD030003749.1, on the reverse strand, counting down.
TCATAACTCACAAGTTTGAAGATCTAAGCCTATAGGATCCCGAGTCGTGCGAAGTTGTTGGAACAGGTACCGATCGTCTCCCACCAGCCCCGGTTCGAGTCGGCCTCATAAACGAGGCACACCCCAGACACAGACTTAGTGAGCTAGGGAAGACGGACTCGGATCCCGTTGGGGATAAAGCCTATCACACCCTGAATGTTTCGACAGTCGCAACAGATCCAATCTACCAGTTGTCATCAGAGTCCGACTCTGAGGGTGGCGGAGAAGTCTACATTGTAGGGAATGGGGAGGAACTCCCAAAGAAGAATGTCAAGGAGATCCAGCGGGAGGCTGGTGAGAAAATTGCTCGCATAGTCCACCTGGCCTAGGAGGTTGAAAGAGGAAAGTGGCATAATAGCCTGCGAGGAGACACCACCCAAAGTTCAATTCATGGCACACAGCAGACCAAGATCGACTCCAGAACCGGTCATGATCAATCCAAGAGGAAATCGGTCAGATTGAGTACCAGGGGGAGTAGGTCTACCGCACTCCGGAGAAGAACGCATTGGCCTCAAGGATGCTTATTGATCAACTCACTCCCCACCTGCCAAAGGACAACAAAGAAGTTAACACACATGTGAAGCGCCTCCAGGCGATGCTAGACGCAGCAACCGTGGTTGACCCGGCACTCGACCGTGATGACGAAGAACAAGGACACAAGTTTGACCACCAGCAAAGTCCACGCGGGGACTCGGCTAGCAGTCTCACTCCACCGGAGGAATGCGGCCGAAGGTGAGACCGGTATGACCGAGACTTGTGCGACGTCATCCGTAGCAAAGATGCACGTGGTTGGATCAAAAACCGACGTAAGGAGCATGAGCGCCTTGAACATGAGCGATGTGAAGAGATGGACAATGACTACTATGGTCCCTATTATGACCAACCTCACCGACAGCGTTCTCCCGAGGGAGGGCGCAATGCAGGAGGAGTCAAGACATTTTCCCACGACTTGAAGAGGGTGCGTTGGCTCTTGAACTTCAAGCCGTCGGGGATCGAGAAGTATGATGGGTCCACCAACCTAGCTGAGTGACTCGAGGTGTATCAGCTCACCATCGAGGCCACTGGTGGGGACTCATACGTTATGGCAAACTACCTGTCAGACTGCTTGTCATCATTCGTCAGGACTTAGCTCCTAGGGCTTCTCATGAGGTTAGTGCGTTCCTGAAACTACTTATACTAGCTATTCACCAGTAACTTCTACGCCACGTGCGCACATCTGGGAGTCGATTGGGACCTAGCCAACATTGTCCAAAAGAAGGGAGAGTCCCTCCGGGAGTTCATCCAGCGATTTTGCAACAAGTGAAACATCATCCCAGAGGTCGACCTCAAATCTATTGTTATGTTCTTCAAGAAGGGACTTAGGGACCCATCCTTGTTCTATAAGGTCACCATGAAAAACCCCAGTACGTCAGAGGCAATGTTTGCCATCGCTAAGAAGTATGCCCTGGCCGAGGAGGCGACCCTCGACACAAGAGAGCAAAAGAAGGAGGGCCACATGAACCAGCCTAGTTCGTCCAAGGGCCACAACAAGAAGAGGAAAGCGAATCATTCCGTCAACGCGGTGGAACAGTCATGATGCAACAAGGAGTAACGGCCCAGGCTGGGTGAATTTGAAGGCTTCCTGGATCGCATCTGCATTTTTTACCCCTAGGGAAAGAACAAGAGTCGGGACTGTGACCGACTCCAAGGTTTCAGATGAGGTGCTCAAGACGGCCAAAGGGGTCGATAAGGAGAAAAAGCCTGAAGAACTCAAGGGAGGCCTTCTCGAAGCTCATAAATAGATCAACTACATCTATGGTGGCCCCGAGTCATATGAGTCAAGGAGGAAGCAGAAACTCATAGTCCGGGAGGTCATGTCAGTCTCACCCGCCACCCCCAAGTACCTTAAATGGTCTGAGGTCCCCATTACCTTTGACCCCAATGATCACCCGGACTTTGTTTCAAAGTCGGGGCAGTATCCTCTCATAGTTAGCCCCACCATCAAGGATGTCAAGCTCAACCGAGTCCTCATCGATGGATGCAGCTCCTTGAACATTCTGTTCTTAAAGACTTTTGATTAGATGGGATTATCCAGGTCTTCGATGTGCCCTAGTTGGGCTCCTTTCAATGACATAGTCCCTGGTGCAGCAGCAACCCCCGTCGGTTAGATCTCTCTTCCCGTAACCTTCGGGACTAAGAAAAAAATTCCGCACGGAGACTATACAGTTTGAGGTCACCGATTTTGAGACTGCGTACAACGCTTTCTTAGGACGGCCGACACTCCAAGTTCATGGCGATCCCGCATTTTGCCTAGTTGGTCTTGAAGATGCCAGGGCCGTGTGGCGTCATCTTCATCAGGGGAGATGTCAAGCAGGCTTTTAATTATGACAAGGAGAGTCACGAGACAGCTGACCGACTGTTGGTGTCTGCAGAGCTTCCGATCTTCCCACCTCATGCTACCAGTCTAAGAATGATCTCAACGCACTAAGGAAGGCGATCAGGTGGCAGTCCCTGAGGTATGATTCAAAGATGCGGCACGGGATATTGTCGCTCCCCCATCCTGGCGACTTCATCTACTTCTCAGTGTACGCCCTGGCCGAGTTCATGCCGCCACTCTCCTCCTTCTTCCTCATGATGTTGGAGCATTACGGGTTTCAGCTTCAACACCTGTCGCCTCACTCCATCTCGCTGGTGGCGATCTTTGCCCACTTCTGCAAGATGTTCATGGGGGTGCGACCGTCAGTGCGTCTGTTTCAGCGGTTCCACGTGTTGCGCCCAGTGAACAGGCAGCCACCTCGCCTCGGTGGCTACTACTTCTAGCACTGGATGAAGGGTTCTATGAAGTACATCACCACCCTCAGCCCCGGTAGGTGGGAGCATTGGAGGGAGGATTGGGTGCTGGTGCAAACAAACGCCCACGAGCAGTTAATGCTGCCGACTGCCGCACCGATGGCCCCCCGCGTCGACTGGGAGCAGGACCTCGGCTTGGAGCCAGTTTTCAATCCCATACTGGGCAGGATCCGAATCTTGGCCGAGAGCGGGCTCACTTCCATGATGGTGCTGCACGACTATGTGTTGAAGTGCACCGCGCCCCTCAAGGAGCGTACCTGCCCGGCATGGCTTTACACTAGGGTGAACAACAACATGTGACTGGAGCACGGCGATGGGTCCGCGTTGAGCGAGGAGGCGCTGGTGCTTGTGATGGAGAAGGTGAGCCCCGATCCATCTTCCTGTCAGCCACTGTGCATTGACCAGGCCGTAAGGACGTTGCTGCTGGTGGCAATGCCTTCGATGGACAACGTCGGCATTGCACTGATACAGAGGGGTGACCAATCCTGAGGCATACAGATCCCCGGGACAGGCGCCACGGGTGGCTAGGGCGGCACTATCCCTACTCTAGCCCTCAGCAAGGGAAAGGGGAAGGTGGTGCGAGTCATCCACAGTGATGATGAAGTATCATCTGACGATGATGTTCTGTTGTAGATGCGGATGAGGGTGCCTGGCAGAGGCAGATCAATGGCCAGTGGCCCCCCTCTAGCCGCTTCTGCACTGTGGCTTGCCTCATCAGCGACGGCATGGGCAACAGCACCCAGGGGGGGGGTGGTCCGACAGTAGCTCAACTGCAGGTGACATAGCGGCGGCAACAAGGGCCACTACAGTGAAAGAGGCTGCGAATGCGGCTTTAGTGAAGAAGGCCACAGAAGAGGTGGTGGATAAAAAGAAGGCCGCAGAAGAGGTAGTGGCGAAGAAGACCGCTGAAGAGGCGACGGCAAAAAAAGAAGGACGCAGAGGAGGCGCCAAAAAAAAGAAGGCCGCTGGCGGAGGCCAAGGAGTTGTACGCCTAAGCCGAGGCCCGAGCCAATGGCACCATCAAGCAAGCGGAGGAGCTTGCTGTGCATGTCCATGCCATCGAAGAACAGGAGTGGGAGGTGGATGAGTTGGAGCAGAAGTTGCAGGAGTGAGAGGCCTTGGATGACCTCAGGCTTGAACGTGAGCTCACAGGCCTTGCGATGCGTGAATCCAGCCTCGAGAGCCGTGAGACTGCTCTCACGGCCGAGAAGAGGGACTTCGAGGAGACTCCTGCCTCAGTCTTGGCCCACGAGCTGGCTGCCGATGTCAGGGAGAGGCGGCTAGCCGAGCAATAGATGTAGGAGCTGGTTGCAGCTCAGAAACGGCTGAAGGACCTCCAAGCTGTCTGTGTGGGTGAGGCACAAAAAGTCTGGGACTTTCTGGGCCAGGCTGAGTCCACACTTGTACCATTTGGCTTCAACCCCCTCCGGTCTGGGGTCCGGGCTTAGGAAGTCAGTGCTGACCTCCTGCTGCTTAACTTTGCTGAGCGAGGAGGCGCTGGTGCTTGTGATGGAGAAGCATGACTATTCCAAGCTCTGCTTCTAGGCACTATGGTAGATATATAAGAAGAGGCGGTCTCGCTGTTGTACTAAGGATAAAACTTATGGAGGTGCTCTATGTTCTATGGATTGGGCAGTAGTTCTCCATCCTCCATAGCCAGGCAGACACATCCAGGGTGGCATAGTTGGGTCACACAGAAGGGGCCCTCCTAGTCGGGGGAGAGCTTGTGAGCACCCGCCGGAGCACCAGATCGTCCACCTAGAGCTCTCTGCTATGCATGAACTGCTCTTGGTAACGTTTGAGTACCTAGCGATACCGTGTATTTTTAATAGCATATTGTCATCTTCTTTCATCGACGAGGTTGATATCTTTGCACCGGAGCTGGTCCTATGTGGCTTCGTTGAATGGCTGGACACGTAGGGAGCCAATGGTGACTTTCGGGGGGAGGCCGGCCTCAGCCCTGTACACCATAAAGAAATGCATCTCCCCAGTGGCTTAGCTGGGTGATGTCCGATTTCCCCATAATGCGCACGAAAGCTCATCGATCCACCCCTTGCCATGCTTTTTCAAGTCATCATAGGTGTGAGTCTTGAGACCCTTAAGAATTTCTGCGTTGACTCTCTCCACTTGGCCATTGCTCTCTAGGTGAGTAACGGATGCATAACAGATTTTTATGCCAAGATCTTCATAGTACCCTTGGAATGCGTTGCTGGTGAACTAGGACCCGTTGTCAGTGATGATCCTGTTTGGGACCCCAAACCTGCAGATGATGGACTTGATAAACTTGACTACGGATTGCTTCCGGCAATTCGGTGAATTTGACGATGGCAATATAGAGATATCGATACCCTCAGATGGCTCAGGAAAATGGCCCCAGGATATGCATCCCCCAAACAGCGAATGACCATAAGGGCGGGATCATTTGCAGCGTGTGCACCGGTGTGTGAATATGCTTGGCGTGAAACTGGCACGCGCGACAGGTCTTTACTAGCTCGATGACGTCCTAGAGGGCGATAGGCCAGTAAAATCTGTGCCAAAAGGCTTTACCAACCAACATGTGGGAGGACGCATGATTCCCACACTCGCCTCCATGGACCTCTGTGAGCAACTCACAACCCTCCAACCGGCTAATACACTGCATTTGGACGCCATTGGCACCACGTCGGTAGAGATCCCCCTCTACCAGCATGTATCTCTTAGCCAAACAGGCAATCTGGTCAGCGGACGCACTGTCATCAGGAAGGATATTGTCTTTTAAGTTGGTCCGAATCTCCGTGATCCATGTATCAGGACTAACTTGACCTTCTGGATCTTGTGCGTCAGGGTGTATGGAGTCCCTCGTGATGCCTACGATTCTTGACGGGCTCCATGGAATCAGGGCTACCGAGACCGCCAGCCACGAGGTGCTGGTCTCACCCCTTTTACTTGGTTTGGTTGGCCGAGCTGTCGGTTGGTGCATCCATCTTTAAAAGATGTCGTCTGGGACTAGGGCCCAGTTGGAAGCCTTTGTCGAGGGATCATCAGCTACTGCATTCTCCGCACGAGGGATGTGGTGCAGGTACAGAACTTCAAATTCCTTTTCCAACTTCTAAACATGGAGCAAGTATATAGTCAACTATAAGTCATTGCAGCAGCATTCGCCCTTGACTTGGTTGATGATGAGCTAAGAGTTTCCCTTCACAAACAGCTGTCTGACCCCAAGGGACAGAGCGGCATGTTGTTTGATGCTTTAAAATCAAGGTGCACCATATACTTGAACTGTTCCCCATCTGGAGTAAGGAGCAGGGCTCCTGTCCCGGCCCCCTGCTTACGCGAGGAGCCATCAAAGAAGAGGATCCAGTGAGGGCCGGTGAACACTAGAGCTGGTGGCTCTGGCGCACTGTCGTCCGCCCCCCTGGGTGGCTTGGCTGCGACGTCTAGTCCACCACAAAATCACTGAGCACTTGACTCTTAATAGCATGACGCGCAATGAAGTCCAGCTCAAACTCAGCCAACTCTATAGCCCACTTAGCAATATTGCCAGTCGCATTGGGGTTATGGAGCACGACTCTCAATGGGTATGAGGTCACCACCGAGATCTTGTGAGCTTAAAAGTAATGCCATAGCTTCCTGGATGCAATGTCAACTTCATAAAGCAGTTTATGCACTTTCAGGTATCTTGTTTTGACATCATGGAGGACCTCGTTGATGTAGTACACAGGACGCTGGATAGTACGGACCCTCCCTAGGGGATCCGGTTCATCTACCTCCATGGGCTTGGGCCCCGAGGGCCCACGGCTCTCGGGATCTAAAAATGACTCAAGGGGCCAGGGCGCAGTGGCTTCGAGGTCGCCGGGACCCGAGTCGGCCTATGGGAGCTGGGACCTAGTGGCGTTATTGATCTTGGCTTGGCGCTCAGGAGCTAGGGATGCCTCCGGGAGCTGGGACCCGATTGCGACCCCAACTTCAGGGCTCCCTGCTGGTTTCGGATCCTGGGATCCTGAACCATTTGTAGAGGCATCTTTTGTCTCTTGAGGCTGTGGGGGCTCCGACCGTTCGGCGACCGATACCATGCTCACAGCTTCTGTTGTTGCAACAACGTACAATAGGAGAGTCTCCCTAGGCACCGAAGCTACCATGGTTTGGGCCGCCGGAGCGTAATACCCTACGTCCACGGGAGAATAGGAGTTGAATTGTTCAAGCGTTGGCTTGGCTCTTGGTTGCCTTGAGTTCGCCCTGAGAATTTTAACGTCTGCTGCAACCTTTTATAGCACAAGGCTACAACAGTTACACTATGACCCAGGGCCCGACAGGTGGCCCCAGGGTGGTTGGAACCCTATACCGTAAGGGCACCCTAGATAGGGATAGCCAATGATTATGTTGATGACCGGATGAATGTCATGTCACATCGCTCTGCCTCGTCGTGCTCATGCGTGGTATAGTGCGGGTTGATGGGTCGCCTGACACTGTAGTGGCTTCGCTGCACCGTGGCGTCAGGTCACCCCACACTGTTGCCTACCTATTGCACGTGACCAATAGGTCTGCGTTGTACTGTCACCGTCCTACTGTGTCAATGTCTTGTATGCATTTAATGTCAGCCATACACTACGTATGTCCTATCATGGACGTATTTAATGCGCTGCCTGCACCACGTGCTTGGTGAGGCCATGATGAGTTTGATGTCAGGCGCCTTGGAAACGCACGGGCATGCCCCGGAGGCTGAGGAGCCACATGGCACGTGGTGGTTCCGGAGCCCTCCCACACCAGGAGGCGGGTCTGGAGCCACAGGACATGTGGCGTTATCGGAGTCCTACCGGGCGGTGGTCCTGGTGCCTCGTACACATGGTGATGCCAGAGCCTTCCTGCACAGGGGACTGGCCTGGAGCTGTGAGACACGTGGTGACTCCGGAGCCCTCCCCTGCCGGGTGGCGGAGCCAGAGCTCTCTGGCACCGGGAGCGAGTGTGGAGCCGTGGGGACACGCAGCGACACCGGAGCCCTCTCCTATCGGGTGCAGAGTCTGGCGCTGTGGGGTTGGATTTTTAAGTCTTGTGCACAGGGGTACCCAGTCTGCAGGGTACCGACACATGTTTATGGAATCCTAAGAGTTTAGAGGAATGCAAAATCAGAGGTTTAAATTTAAACTTTCAAGTTTTGTGTAGTGTGGACCAGTTGGCTCAGGCAGTAATTTTTGAGAATTTATTAGAGTTGAGTTAGACCTACTTCCAAAAGAGAATTCCTCCCTCATGACCTGTTCTACAAGTATGCAAATATACAAAAATTGTTGAAGTTGGAAAGTATTTGTTTCAAGGATTCAAACAGAGCTATTCCACCACAGATTCCAGAGTTTGGAAAATTGTCCAGTTTAGCTGATCGAGTAACCTTCATTGAAATTCAATATCTTCTTTGATATGGGAAGTTAGCTTGTGCCTATCAGCCAAATCATAGTGCAAAGTTTGTAGACTACAATAGAGAACTCCTTGTCCAAATGTGAGCTCTGGTGGATTTATATTAGATGTCACAATCATCCTAAGTGAGCAGATTTTAGGCAATTCAAATTCAAGCGAAATCTTCGGTTTATTTCAAAATCCGTGAAGTTTCAGAATAAGTTCCAAATACAAAAGTTGTTCTTCTTGTTGAAACCTATCACCCAGTATTTTTATTCAAAATTTTAGAGCTCGTAAAGGTCTCCTTTTATCAAATCAAGTTGAATGAGTTTGAATTTGTTTGAATTCATTTGAAGATTTAAAAGATGGTGGGGCCTGCCCGTCACCCTCAGTGTCGGCGAGCGCCTTCTTCTCATTGGCTGAGCTGGGCGGCCACCTGTCAATGTTGCACGCGCCTAGCATAAAAATGGCCCGTCCCGAAGTGAGTCACGCCACCATGTTTTTCTCCTTAGCCAGCCACTCCGACAGCATGCCACCTCCTTCCATCTTCAGCGACACCGGCCACGCCACCCCTTCTCGCTGGAGCTACTGCCGTTCCGCACTAGGGCCGCCATCCGTCTACCCCGTCACTGCCTCCTTGCCATTGCACTGCTCCGAGGCGACGCTGCCCTGCGATCGTTCTCGTCGGAGCCCGACGTGAGCCAACCACCGAGCGCCGCTGTGCCTTGCCACCGCCATGGCTCACTTCTCTCATGCACGTGCTGCGCCATGGTTCCGCGCTGGAGCCCACGCTGCCTCACCATACGCCTGGGTGGACCCCGTCTGGTCGCCGAGTTACCGACGCACAGTCAAGAGACCGCGCTACCTCCCCAAGTCTCGCTACTGAGCTCCAAGCCATCGCCGTTCGTCGCCTTAGCAGGAAGATTTGATTAACTAGGATTAAAGCTCGCTTGTCAAGCACTCGGAGACTGCTGACAAGGTTTGGTACCATGGGTACCACATATCCTAGACTTGGCAGAAAGGAACAGGGGAGGCCTGCCATGAGTCAGCCCACTCAGTCTAAGGACACAGGCTAGAAGGCCCATAACTAAGGTGGTTTAGAAGATAACTATAGAATCAAATCTTATAAATAGGATAATTAGAGATAGAATCCGGGTCAGGTACTACCACAACTGACCGGATCTTCTATGTAAATTGTACCCCATTAGCCTATAAAATTATGGTAGAGGGGTCTCAACTCAAGTAATCATAATACAACCGACGCACATAATATGTAGGATTTTTATCCTCACGGAGGCCCAAATCTGTATAAACCATCGTGTGTCTTGTGTTCCATTATTCTCCACGTCCGTGAGCACTCCTACTCTTAAATCTAGTCATAAACCATGGCAGAGGAGAATCGGGAGGACGTTTCGTGGAAGCCACCAAAATACTGATTCCGCGTTGTAGGCAAAACCAGGCGTTGAAGAAAATCGCTTCCGTCTGAAGCGCATTGGGAATCAGCTTGTTTGTCTCCCCTAGCCGATTATTTTGAACGGAATCGGATTATAATCTGTCCCAAACAGGGCCTATGCTGCCTCCCAACACTAGAGCTTGGCATTGGAAAATCAAGTTGCTCCACCTTGTTGGTGGACTAATTAAAACATCTACTCCCTTCATCCCCAAATATTTGTCACATTTGACTTTTACATCAACTTTGACCATTGGTCTTATTAAATATATATATAATCAAATATAATATGATTTATTATATAATGTAGTTTAAGTATATATTTGATTTTTTATAACTTTGATTTTTTGAATAAGACGAATGATCAAAGTTGGTATAAAAGTCAAAGATGACAAATATTTGGGGATAGATGGAGTATTATATTATTAAAATGTAAGTCCAAGTGCCACGTGGTGGCTCCACATTCGCTCTCAAGGGGTAGAAATTCTCACATTAATCAGAGAAAAAAGAAAAAAACTAGACCCTCTA
>VSTD030003748.1:0-10696 GCA_008808055.3 Sporobolus alterniflorus | reverse complement strand
GTTCATTAATGGTGAATTCTCTCAACTTGTAAGCATGCCACATCACCTTTCTCCATTGAAAAATAATTCTAAAAACTCTATAAAATATATTATAACCCACTAGGGGTCATTAATGGGGAATTCTCTTAAAAAATAGGCTTGCCACATCACCTCATGCCACAACACCTTTCTCCATTGAAAAACAATTCAAGAAAATGTATTTTTGCAAATTAGTTCCTCAACTACAAAAATAAAAATGTAGTCCCTGATAATTTGCAAATTATTTTTTAGCTTAAAAACTATCTAATGTCTCATCTTATTGATACAATATTAAATTTTCTTTTAAACTATGTGTTACTCTTGGCATAACAACATGTGCGGTTATCAACTAGTTCTACTCGATTGTAAAACCTAAAGCATGTTGGTGCTCATAAAACACCGATTTCGTGCACCAACATATCGAGTAAATGTATGAAATAACCATGTATTTGCCTTGTCTACTAACCTAGTTCCACAATTTAATGTCTATTTGATTTTAGGAACATAGGTGCCAAATTGGAGCATTTCCAGGAATTATAAGAAAATTAGGAATTCTGCCAAAATAAGTGTCACCCCAGGAATACACCTGACATTTGGAGGCCATGTGCAAAGGCCACTAACGTGTGGGCCCAGTGGGTGGCCGGCCGGCCCCATTTTGCAGCCTCCCGTGAGTTTCCTTGGGGGTGACGCTCTCCAAGAGGCGGTGGATTGGAACCTGAGGCTTGGAGTTGGTGGAGGCCGCGCTTTATGGCCAGCCGGCCACGTGGCTAGGCCGGCTGGCCAACATCTAGTGAATTACTGACTTAATCAAGTCGGTAACTACTCCTGGGACTCCTATAAATACCCCCCTACCGATGGAATTCAACACACCACACTATACTTGTAGTTCTCCACTTGTAAAGGTTTCGGTTTAGTAGTAGAATCATAGGTGAAGCCCTGTCGGGAGTCGAGAGTTGAGTCAAGTCTTTGCTCGAGCTCTGGAAGTAGTCTCGGAGATCGGTGAGCTCTTGTATCCTTACCTTTCTTTGTAGACTTTGAGTTATAGTTCTTATATGTTTTGTTCTTCTTTTGTCTTGAGCTTAGATGCGTGCATAGTTACTATCTCTTGGTCACTCTTGTTTGTTATTATTGTTCTGTGGGTTATCTGTCTGACTCGGTAGATTGCTCTAGCTCCTCGTAGCTCGAGTGCTTTACTGACGTTGATGTGTTTCCTTGTATTTTATCGGCTGACGGGGAAGCATTTGGCTTTACTCATGGATGTGGTGTCCGTGTTTAAATCCTTCAGTGAAGCTTCACGCCTTGCACGAATGTGTGGTACCCGCATGAGTGACAATCCTATTAGGGTTTTATAATCCACCACGCTGAGGTCATGGTGAGCCGGCCAAACCTTGGCTGTTGTATCCCCTTGTGTGGATTCCTTGCCATGATACAGTTAGTGAGAAACCAGGGTCATGAAGTAGAGTAGGCAGCATAGTAGGTGATTTGGAATCCTGGGTAACGTATTGTGATAGACAAGACTAGAATAGATCCTTAGGAGTTGATCTTCTTCTCGAGTCTCCCAACAAGGTGGAATCTTAACTTACCCGTAGAACCAGGAGAACTAGTATGTTTGTGTCCGTTAACCCCAGTTAACGTAACCTCTGTATAGCCTAGTAGTACTCATTGTAGTTGCTCTCTGTGCTAGTCTTAGACATGATAGAGATCCTTCATCCCTTGAAAAAATATAAATATGATACCTGGAGAATACTCCCGGTGAAGTGCTACATTGACAATTTCGTACGTTTACGAAGCTGTATAGGAAACATCAACAAAACACTCAACAAATGAAAAATAATGCTAACATCATGAATGCAACAAACAATTATATAAAAGCCTAAATTAAATTAATTAATTTAGAAAATATTCTCTTTGCCTAAATAAAATGAATTTTGTTCTATAAACTATAGAGAAAATTTAACCTCTTGAGAAAAAGTTTTAAAATTTAGTGAATTTTAGGAACATTCCAAATTTTAAAATTTTGGGATGTGACAACCAAGCCACACCTGAGGAGGGCAGTGCCATGCGGTGCACTACCCACAACGCCAACTGGCTCGACGTCTTATAGTGCCGGGAGATCAAGAAGCTGTCGGAGTTGCTCCGCTAGTAGGCCAGGCAGGCGGATGCCCTGCTGCCTCATCATCATCAGCAACATTAGCCTAGGACTCCGACGATCTCCATTGTCAGGATGCACCACATGCTGATTGATGGAGCGTCCAGTCTTAGCATCATGATTCTGCATGCTTTTGAGGCATTGTAGATCTTCGTGTCTAAGCTAACACCGTCAAGACCATTGAGTGGGGTCAACTCTGACTTCATCATGCCTTACTTGTCTATCTATCTTGCCATCACTTTTGAGATGTGGAGAACTAACGCATGGAGATCATTGTCTTCGACGTCATGGAGTTCAACTTCCCCTTCAACGTCATCCTCAAACGACTAGTGTTGTACCAGTTCATGGAGGTGGTGCACTACAGGTTCTTGGTGCTCAAGATCCCGACACCCAATTGTGTCATCATACTCCATGCCGATCATGGTGCCACCGGCACCACCATTGAGAAGCTGCAAGAACTGGCAGCTGCCTGCAGTACCACCAACTAGGAGGAGGACGTAGACCCCCCCTGGGTCGATGCATCTCTGCTACTGCCTTTAGGCCTGTTATTGAAGGACATGACGCGCTAGAGGGGACATGAGCTAGAACCAGTCAGCCTGGGATCACCATGCGACCTGATGGCACTGTTGTTCCCACCAAGGTCTTCTAGATCAGAGTATAAGCCTCTTAGATGACTTGCATCAATACGTGCCTAGGGGATGAATAGGAACTTGAACTCATCAGCTTCTTTTGAGGTAATGTCAATGCATTTGCTTGATAACTATCTGACATGTCTTGGTCCCTAAAGAGGCGATTGAGCACACCTTGGAGGTCCACGTTGAAGCGAGACCTATGAAGCAAAAACCGCATAGGCAATCCGTGTAGTGGCAAAACTTCATCTATGAAGAGATCAACAAGCTGCTACGAGCCGACTTCATTTTCAAGGTCCAGCACCCCAATGTGACATCCCACCCTTAAGCAAGGATGATTAGTTTTAACTAGGATTATTATGAGTTACTATCATCGAAGTAATGATGCATAATACATCACATACATAGCATGAATAAAAGTGTTATTACATAAATTCTTGAGTTAGAAAAGAGTACATTGATAATGAAGTGTTCAAAGTTTTGAAACACAGCGGAAGCGAATACAAATGCTAACTCGACGATACAAGGGCCCGTATCGAGCCCTATGATGCGATGTCCTCGACGGCTATTCAAGGGGCTGGCTCCCAAGTCACCTCCCAATCCTCGGGTTCTCCATTTGGCCATATGAACTTGCCGCAACAGTCACAGTACTCAGGCATACCCTCTACACACAACAATTAAGATCCACGAGCAAAGCTTGAGCAACTAAAGCTTAGCAAGACTGACTGACCCATCAACGTGGCCATAAATAGCTGACTCTTAGCATGCAAGGCTTAAAGGGATAAACTCTATCTCTATGCCAAACCCGCACTAAGAGTGGATCCTTATTTTCATATTTTAGCTCTATTCAAATCATTTAGGAAGAAAGGTACAACCTATTCTAATCATCCAAGAGTTGCAATCAAGTAATTATGTTAAACCAACATAACATCAATTCATTAAGCTCATTAAGTTCATTAAATTATCTACATGATGGCTGACACAAACAAGCAGTACTCATATCTAAGAGTCACAGTGATTCAAATTGATGTACATCATGCAGGGGAAAACCTGACCAACACACCACATGCTTTCCATGCTCGATCCACGTAGGGTCCCCGACTGTACATGTCATGTGGTCCGCGTATAGCAACCTTTTGCTAGTCCCCACGAGGTCAAAACAACACCCTACACCTAGAAGAAGTCTTGACAACCAAAAATAGACTGGACTGACCGTCGTCTTGGGTCACCTCATTTTTCCTCCCTCGCGACAACCCTAGAGTAGGGAATTGAAGGTTTGGCCAAGTGTTACACAACTACAACGCCTTATTGGGTCTATAACATCAGCACGCGATCAGTACGTTCAATACTTGCTCGCGGGGGCCAACCCATCAATCCTTAACCAACACAGGTGGGGGCTACAACCTTGGAGGTGTCGGCTTTCCACATTACACTCCCTGACCTTTCCAACTGATAGTTCTCTGCTTTCCACCTAAGTGCCCCACCCGGTCTCTAGTTTAACCAATTTCTACTAATGATTCCAAGGTTCAAGTTTAAGGAACCTATGGCCGTCATGTGGTCTTTTGACCACTCGACCATCTACCGATAGCTATATCCATGCCTAGCCAAAGCTATCGGCCTATCTCTAGCAATAGGATCATAAGGATATGGATCAGAAAGTTATCTTAATGCAACTAAGGCATCAATCTAACTCCTACAACCTAATGCACAATCAAGATTCGTAAATAAGATACAAAGATAAATAAAACTCGAAGGATAGGGTTAGATGCACCAGGACTTGCCTTGCTTGAGATCGGTGTTATTGCCCTCGGCTTGAGCTTGCTCCTCAAGTTCTTGCTCCGTGGGGTATATCGTATATGCAAAAGATGGACAATATTAAAATGTGCAATGCATGAGGTGCAAAGTGCAATATGGTGCATGAACAGGAGCATCCTACTCATATTAACTCGTAACAACTATTTTACTAATTTACCCCTAGCATTTATATTTATTAAGCAACTCAATTAAGCACTAGAAAATTAATAACATGCAAATTATGGATCTAATCATGCTCTCTGATTTTATGTAGGTCCTAACAGTATAAAGAAGCATCCTAGCAAGAATGAATATTTTTCCAAGTATATTCTATTTACTACAAATTATTTATTACAGGAACAAAAATTAAATCATAGAAATTATTCTGAGCAGAAAATAAATGTGAACAATTTTTTACAAGCTGCTGAGCTTGATGTGCACATGTATGCAAAGTTTAGTGATTTAACTTTTTATACATTTTTGTAATTAGTTACTCCAAGATTTGATTTATAGGAATTTTCCATAAGGCAATAAAGGACAAATATAGATTTTGTTAAGCCTATTGCCAAGATATACTCAAAAGGATCATAAGGAAATTTATTTTGTATTTTTCTGAGTTTTATTTTATTTTCCAGGAATTTTTGAACCTCAAAGGAATTTTTGGAATTTATATTGAAAAAAGAAATTGGAAAATGGGGAAAAAATCCGAGAACAGTGCTGGGTCGGCTTTCGGCCCAAGGCTACGACCTGTCCACCCTGGGCCGTAGACAAAAGGCCATGCCGGCCGTGCCGATGGCACGCCGACGCGTGCACTGGGCGCAGTCGCCGCATCCACGGCTAGCGATGTGGCACTTCTCCCGACGGTTCACTAGTGGCCGAGGTAGCCTGAGTCCGCTGGCCTTGATTTCCTACTACACGAGGAGGGCACTAGGCATTTCCTCATCGGAGGGGAGGGCGTGGGGAGGTGTGACGACGATGAGCAGCAGGATCGGCTTGGCGCGGTGGTAATCCCTCGGCGGCGGCGGCTCCTAGAAGTCGACAATGACCGACAAGGTGCCCTGCGGTTCTAGGAGGGGGAGAGGGGTTAGGGTGGCCACCAATCGAAGAGGAGAATGGCTTGGGGAGAGGTTCACCGGCGAGGGTTGGGCGGCGGCGCCTCCGGGCGATTTTTGACGATGGAGATGACCTAGGCGGTCGACGGTGCAGACAAAAAGCGTCAGGAACAGAGGAGGAGGAGACGGTGTGCGTGGGTGTGGATGAGCGGGTGTGGAGGAGAGTAGCGGCGAGGGGGCTCGGGCGGTGACCGACACTTTTTATACCACCGCAACTGAAGAATGGAGGGAGGGGGGGGTCCGGTGTAGAGTAGCACCACGCGGAGGGGAAAGGGGGCCCCGGCCCGACCGGTGCGCAAAGCAGCTATCTAAATAGGAGAGGCTAGTTTCGCTGACATGTGCCCCCCCACCCACAATGCCGGGTTTAAACCCAGTCAAACCATGTCAAAACCGTTCAAGCGAAATTGAATTTAAATTTTAAACTCGTTCAAACTTCTTTTGATCCAAACAAGACCTTCCCAAGGTAATTTTTTTTGAAATAAAATATGTTTTTGAAAGTTTTGATGAGAGGACCAACTGTATCCATAGAAACTTCTTCAGATTCAAAGTGGATTTTTAATGAAAATTTGGAGAAGCTTCTAGGTTTGAAATTAAATAGAATATGATGGAATTTCTTCTTGGAATCTGAAAATTTGGATGAAACTTGGACAAAAGACTTCTATTTGCACCTAGTGACCAACTCAACTCTTGGAAAAGAGTTTTAAGTTCAAATTAGGAATTTCTTGACTTGGATTTGATGATTTAAAATTGAATTTAAATTGAACTTCCTTTATTTCAATTAGAGTTTGATTAACCAATGCACTTGATGCATGATTAAGCTTCTAATGAAAGTAATTGGGGGAAAACTTAACATGGGGTGTTACACCTGAGTGGATGGAAAATCCCGTCATCGTCCCCAAAACTGGTGAGAAACTCCGAATGTCTGTCGACTACACCAACTTGAATAGGGCATGCCCAAAAGACCCATCTCGTCTCCCTCACGTAGATCAAATTGTTGATTCCACTTCTAATTGTGAGTTATTGTCATTCCTAGATGCCTACTCCGGATTCCACCAAGTCCAAATGGCCAAACATTGATGAGGAAAATAGCATTTATTATCCCAGATGGGATTTATTGTTATGTCTTCATGCCTTGTGGTCTCAAAAATGCTTTGTCAGCCTTTGTGAGAGCCACTCATAAGACTTTAAAAGACCTAATTCAAGAGATAATACAAGCGTACATCGATGACATTGTAGTGAATTATAAGCAATGCCCCATGTTTGTTTAAGATTCGGCCTTAGTCTTTGACAGATTGCGCTCCACGTGCATGATGCTCAACCCGGAGAAATGTGTTTTCAAGGTCTCTATCGTAAAGCTTCATGGTTTGGCACCGGGAAATCAAGGCTAACCCACAGAAAATCAGAGCAATTGAGAATATGCAGCCACCAGCCTGCATCAAATACATTCAAAAGCTCACGGGGTGCCTTACTGTCCTCAGTAGATTCATATCAAAGTTGGGAGAGCGCATGATCCTGTTCTTCAAACTTCTTCGAAAGTTTGAACACTTTGTTTGGACCAAGAAAGCCGAGAACGCTTTTGAAGAACGGAAAAGGTACATGACAATGGCAACAGTGATGGTAGCACCGGACCTTGGCTAGCCTATGCTACTCTACATTCTTGCAATAGTAGAGGTCATTAAACATCATACTTGTGGTATAATGCAATGAGCCACTATCGCCTCCTGTAGGAACCCCCCCTGATTCAACCACAGGGAGGCCTAGGGGCCCACACATAGTCACCAGGTCCGAGCTCTCAGTGAATCCCGAAGGCTCTCTGATGGTCACTTCTCATCATGGGCATGCTTTCACTCCTAGACCTCAGCTACCCAAAGGTTCAGGTGGACACATCCCTGTTCATGACACTCTGTCGCCTAGACCCGATTCGTATCCAGCTCCGGATGGGAGACAGGGACCTCTAGCAACCTCTCCCCCCGAGGTAGAGTTTTCAAGGCCCACTGCCACTACCCGGCATGTCCAACGACTAGTTGACATCGTCAATGAGGTCCTACACAATGCAAAGACAAGGTACCCCGAGACACAGAAGATGCTTTACGAAATCTGATTGCATCTCTCAAGCTGCGCCACTACTTTCAAGCACACAATATCACAATGGTGACCACATTTCTACTAAAGGCTATCTTGCACAACCCCCGACACTACTAGCACATTTGCTAAATGAGCAGCTGAGTTGGCATAGTTTGAGCTTGATTTTGTCCCTCATCATGCTATCAAGATTTATGCTTGCGTATTTGTTGGCAAAGTGGACTCAGGTTCCCACCTTCAAGCTCCCCCAATGACCCTACACCATGTGATCCAGTGGTTCAGGTTCCCACCTTCAAGGGACCCCAGTGGACCTTGTTCTTCGATGGCTCAAGACGTAAGGAGGGCTTGAGTGCAGGAGTTGTTCTTCTGTCTCCGAATAGGGAAAAACTTTGGTATATGGTATATCTTGACTTCCAGGCAACCAACAGCATGGCAGAGCATGAGGTCCTGATCTTTGGCCTCACCTCAACATTGGGGTTTGGAAGTCGTGAGTTGCTCATCAAGGGAGACTCACAACTGGTGATCAAGTAGGTCCGAGGAGAATGCTACTTGAACGATCCACAACTAGCACCATACCTCATTCATCTTAGGAAGCTGGAGAGTACCTTCAACTTCCTTGAGTTGTGCCACATCCTTCTAGCTGGCAACTACTTTGTTGATGACATCTCTACGAGAGTGTCTACCTGGGAACTAGTGCCTAAAGGGGTCTTCGAATGAATGCTCATATGACCTGCAGTCTGGCCTGCCACACCGGATGACAGGGGCCCGACCGGCACCTCGACGTCAGTGGTCCTGATAGACCTGCCACCAAGGAGCCCACCCACCAAGGATCAAATTTATTGTGGGTTCTCTGTCGGACCCCAGCACGCAAGGCGAACCTAGTCAAGATGGTCCCAATGCAAGGAACATGAAGATCTAGGACTACTTGAAAGACAATATCCTTCCCGAAGAAACATGCATTCGCTGAATGAATTGATCATTTGGCTAAGCAATACACGTTGATAGATGGAGAACTCTACCAATGTTGCGCAAACAACATCATATTGTGGTGTATAACCTAGGAGGAAGACTACGGTTTACACATAGATATCCATGAAGGTGAGTGTGATTGTCATTTATAATCTCATGTGCTTGTTGGTAAGGCCTTTCGACACAACTTTTATAGTCTACTGCTCTTTAGTATGCTATTGAGTTGGTCAAGAAATGCAAAGCATGTCAGTTCCATGCCAAGCAGATCCATACACCAGCTCAGGCACTGCAAATGATCCCTCCCTCATGGTCTTTCATTGGCTAGGGGATGCACATCTTGGGACCCTTTCCTAGAGCTGTCGGTGGGTATCAATACCTCTACGTCGTCATCAACAAATTCACAACGTGAAAGTTGCCTAGAGGGGGTGAATAGGCAATGGAGCTGAAAACACTTAATTTAAACGATTAGTAACTTTAACTACCGAACTTGTTCGGTGTCTCTCCGGACTAGTTTAGTAAACATGGTTTTTACACTAATAAAAGTAAAACGGCCAACTAGAACTTGATTCTAACTTAAGGGAGCTCTAACACAACCTAGCATAAGCTATTCTAGGAACAAGGATAGCAACAATCAATTGATTACAAGCTAGAATAGAGATGAATATGAAACCCTAGGTCTAGAGCTCAAGAACATGAAGAACACAAATATGCAGCGAAAAGTAAATGACAAGGGACACAAGATTTGTTTCCAAAGTTCGACCAACCACAAAGGTTACCTACGTCTTCGTTGTGGTGCTCACAAAGAGTCAGGTCTCTTTCAACCCTAATCTTCCTAAGTTGCCATCAAGGCCAACCCGGTGCTCACTATCAATCCCCATGAAGCGGAGGGCAATACAAATTTCACGGGACTCAACCACAATCCTTGGGAGCTCCTGGGCGACACCTAGCCATCTAGGGGATTGAATCCCCAAGAGTAATAAACACAATGAGATCGTCGAGGGATAGAGTGAGGTGCTCTTGCTTGAATCGGTGGCTCGCTCAAAGGAGCTCAAATCTTCTCTCATGAGCAAGAATCAAGATTTGGATCTTAGGGAGAGAGGAGAGGTCAAGCTTTGGATCTCATGGGAGATTTTCAATTCTCTGTGTGGCCAATGACCCTAGGGGGTAGGTGGGGGTCTATTTATAGCCCCCACCTCAAAAGAGCCATTAGGGGAATCTTCCATCGGACAAGTCTGGTGAGGCCACTGAACAAGTCCGGTGGACCTCTCTGGAAGCTGGTGAAAAACTCTCTAGTGGTCGGTCTCAGATTGGACAAGTCCGGTTGACCGGCCAAGTTCGATGCCACCACCGGACAAGTCCGGTAGGGCTCTCTGGAAGCTGGTGGGATTGCCTCTAGAAGCTGATCTCAGACTAGACAAGTCCGGTGGGGCTCTCTGTAGTCCGGTCCAGACTCTCTGGAAGCCGGTGGATTCACCGGACAAGTCCGATGAAACCTGGAAACTAGATTTTTGGATGGTTAAGCACCTTGGCCTCTCACCAAACTTTTTTATGTGTCCCACTTAATAGTACGACTTCCTATGACTCAAATAAAATATAAAATCTTTGATCTTTGAGCCTTTGATCCCTTTCCTTTTCTTTTCCCTTTATGATTAAACGTTGAACACTTGACTAGGAAAAATTCTCTACAAAACTCAATAGAGGGTTAGACTTCTAATTACTTGCCATCACTCATCCAAAACTCACTAGGGGCCCTTGGTGCACTTTCAATCTCCCCCTTTTTGGTGATTGATGACAACCAATTAGAATTTTCAGCACGGGATAAAATATTGAGTTTTTTTGCAACTATATATGGTTACCTCCCCCTAGATGTGTGCATATGAGATGACATGAAAACATCACACTAAGATATGAACATGAGAGCTTATCCATATATTTTTGCAAAA
>VSTD030003747.1:0-10696 GCA_008808055.3 Sporobolus alterniflorus | reverse complement strand
TGCTACTTTGTTATCTCAAATATTTATTGAATATTAATTTTGAACATGTGTATATTGTGCTTTACTCATTAAACTAACTATTTTGATGTGGTTTTTATATATGGAATGACAAACCTGATGGGTACCCGATACCCGCCTGAAACCCGACGGGTATGAGTACGAATTTCTACTCATGGGTACAGGTACGGATATAAATTTCTACCCACAGCCTCTTTACTGATGGACGGATAATTACTCTACCTGACTCGTTGCCATCCCTAGCACCAGGTCAGCGGAGCGAGCCTGTTTGGCCAAAATCTTGGAAACAAGCTCCCCCACAGTGTGGATAAGCGAGATTGGCGGTAGTCTTTGATTTGGTACGCACACACAAAGTTACCGGTCCTTGGATACATGACAGCGTTAGGCTGCAGTACGAGATCGAAGCCGGGGAGTGTCATGTTGTGATCGGCGACCGGCGGACATGGCCCGTAATCCTAGCTAAATTTTATAAAAGCCGTGCTCAGGTGGCAGCGGTTACTGTGACCCTGTGTAATCTCCTTTCTGTGAGTCGGGGTGATACCCTTTTTATATTACTCTAAAAGTGGCAGCGGTTCTCCACCATTCCGCACCTCGGTTAACCGGAGGGGTCAAGTAGTGGAGTGCAGATTCACAACAGAAGCAGGAGCAAGAAACATGCGAATCAAACACCCAAATTTGAATTGCATCATAGCATTTTCAATTGGTTATATCATGCATAACTTGATTTTCTCTTCTTGCATTGATGACCCGAGACAACTATATATATTGCATTAAAGAATCTACTACCTAATGTGGTTCAAATATTCTAATTGTCCTCTTTGCACTACTATACTAAGACACCGTTTCTACATGCCACAACCCACTATAGCACCAGGCAAATTGCCCGTGGCTACTATGATTACACAGTAGCGACAGAGGGACTTGACATGTCATTATTGTACCACAGTAGCAATGGCCCTGCTGACATCAAGAGGATCCGTTACTACTATATTTTTTTAAAATAAAGAAATATAACTCATTGGATCTGATGATGGAGCATCACCGTCCGCACGTCTACGCGATGTGGGGACCACACATGTATGCACACCATCTCCATCATTGGCTCTGGCTACCATAGTCCACCTCCACCATCAGCTTCGACCACCGCACATTGTAGCGCCGCCGTCACATGCACGCACCGCCTCCCTAATCACCATCGTGATTGTTGCCTTGAACGCGCACACTACCTCCCTAGCACACCTCAACCACCACCTGCACGCGTGCACGAGGTCTAGTGTCCGTTCAAAACAGCTTAGTGTGCTTCGTTTTTTAAATAGGTCAGTCCCAACTTTGGAGAGTGATGTGGTACTAAACTAGCAAGAGCACAACAGCTGACCACAGTAGCCATGGACATAATGATCATCATGCCTGTGGCTACTGTGAGCATATTATTTTGATGATTTCAATTGATTTCAGATAAATTTTGACATGAGACCAGTTGTATTAGAAATGTTATCTCCTTATCTTTCTATGCATATATAGAACGTAAATAATGGAGCACAGATGTGATCTTGGCATTCATGTTATTATGAATATGACCATGTTACAGTAGCCACGTGCATGATGATGTTATGTCGTGGCTACTGTGAGCATACTGTTTTGATTATTTCCATCAATTCTGGATGAATTTTGACATGAGACTAGTTGCATTAAAAAGTTTATCTCCTTAACTTTCTATACATATGTACAACATAAAAATAGAGCACGAATGCGATCTTTATGTCCGTTTTAGTATGAATATGACCATATCACAGTAGCCACGGGCATATTGACATCATCATGCTCGTGGCTACTGTGAGCATACTATTTTGATAATTAAGTTGATTTCAACTGAATTTTGATATGGGATCAGTTACATTAGGAATGTTATCTCCTTACCTTTCTATGTATATGTAGAACATAAAAAATAGAGCATGGATGCAATCTTGACGTTCGTTTTAGTATGAATATAACCATATCACAGTAGCCATGGCTTCCTAAAGTGTTTCCCCTTGCATACTTAGGCCACATTATCTCGGCCAACAGCGTTGCAATGGATCCTCACAAGATATCAGCAATGGCTGCGTGGCCAAAACCACATACCATGCGCGTGTTGCGAGGGTTTCTCAACCTTTCTGGTATCGTAAGTTTATATCACAGTATGAAGATGTGGCACGTCCCCTGACAGCTTTGCTCAAACATGACACGTTCAATTGGTCCCCGGAGGCTAATTGTGCATTCCAGGATCTCCAACAGACACTGATGTCCACACCTCTTCTCCAGCTACCTGACTTCGATAAGCCATTCATCATAGAATGTGATGCCTCTGGATCAAGATTTGGCACGATTTTGCATGAAGATGATGGACCAATTGCATTCTTCAGTCGAGCAATAGCAGCACACCATGCAAAACTTCCAGCATTGGCCTTGTGAAAGTAGTTCGATATTGGCAACCGTATCTTTGGGGGCGCTCATTCCTCATACGAACATATCATTTCATCCTCAAGTTTATATTGGATCAACAATACTGCAACACGAGTAAACTATTCGGTTATGATTTTTATGTTGAGTACCGGCAGGGCAAGCTGAACATGGTTGCAGATGCTCTCTCTTGACGCGATGAAACCATGATGGAAACTCATGCTCTCTCCAGTCTAACATTTGCCGCGTACAAAACGTTACGTGATGAACTCATCATGCATCCCAAGGCTCTTCAGATACGTGCCCAACTCACCACAGGAACTGCATCAGTGGGATGGTCTAAGGTTGATGGGATTCTAATGTTCCAGGGGCATGCATTCCTTCTCAATGACTCAACATTTTGGCAACAACTCCTAGAGCACGACAATGAGTTTGCGACTTTGTGCATAACTGTGCGGTGTGCCAGAAAAATAAGATCGATCATCTACATCTAGCAGGTCTCGTCCAACCACTTTCAGTCCCAAGCCAGGTATGGAGTGATATAGCAATGAACTTTTTCGATGGGTTTCCAAAGGTCGGCGGAAAATCGGTTATTTTGACTGTCGTGGACAAATTTTCTAAGTTCATGTATTTCATTCTATTGAGTCATCCGTATTCAGCAAGCTCGGTAGCCAAAGCTTTCTTTGATAACATCGTGCGTCTACATGGTATACCATGCTCCATTGTTAATGACTATGATCCGGTTTTACAAGCACGTTTTGGAAGGAACTCTTTCAGCTTGCCGGTGTCTAGTTGTTGCTCAGCTCCGCCTTTCATCCTCAAACGGACAGTCAGGTAGAGGTAATGAATCACACCATTGCTAGGAGACCGTCCTCGTTCATGGCTGTAGTGGCTTCCTTGGGTAGAATTTTGTTTCAATTATTCATATCAATCCGCTCTCCGAACAACGCCCTTTCAAGTCATCTATGGGCGTCAGCCACCCACATTGTTCAAGTATGAAGCAGGGCCCCCACGAGTTGTAGCAGTGGATGAACAACTTTGAGATCAAGATGAATTTCTGGAACAGGTTCGTGAGCGACTGCTACTATCCCAAGATGTGATGAAAGCTCAAAGTGACTCAAGAAGGCGTGATTTCGAATTCAACATTGGCGACTGAGTATGGTTACGTCTTCATCATCGTTTGGCAGCTGGTATTACTCCACTCCGACCATCAAAATTGTCACCACGTTTCTATGGGCCATATAAGGTCATAGAACGCATCAGAGAGGTATCTTATCGCCTTCAGTTGCCTGCTAAAGCTAAAATATGTGACGTCTTTCATGTTGTTTTGTTAAAAAGATATGAAGGACTACCACTAGATGTCGTGATACCCCTACCTCCCATCCATCATGGTAGGGTGGTTCCAACAACAGAGAAACTGATACGGGCATGACTGGACAGAGGGACGACTGGATATGGGCACGACTGGACAGAGGGAATTGGGAGATGTTGGTTTCATGGCAAGGCCAAGCTTCGACTGATGTGACATGGGAGAAGATCAATGAATTCAAGCAAACATATCTAGATGTGCAGCTGGGAGACTGAGCTATTTCTTGGAGCTAGACATGGCAATGGGTTACCCATTTAGTGTCACAGGTAGAGATTTTATTCCAAACCCAAATCCATCGGGTTAAAAAAATCCATCAGGTAACCCATACCTATCAAAGAAAAATGGTCCTATGGGTTACCCATTTAGTGTCACAGGTAGAGATTTTATCCCAAACCCAAATCCATCGGGTTAAAAAAATTCATCAGGTAACCCACTCAAATTTTTAACATAGTTCAACCTCAGTACTTAGCAATAACAGTACAACACAAATTATAAAATATAGTAGTTTAACCTCAGTACTTAGCAAACATAGTTCAGCCTTACAACAACACAAATTACAAGTTTACAGCATAAATATAGTAGTTTTGGACTGGGCTTGTATACCTACCTGGGCCTGTTGGGGTGTGCAAAATTGGTGTACTAACAATTTTGGTCTGAGTACATGGGTAACGGGTCTGGGTTTAAGAAAACCATACCCAGACCCGCAAACCTATTGGGTACAACATTTGTCCCACTAACAGACCCGTGGGTACAAAATTCTGCCTAGACCCGCCTCCTAATAGAGGAAAAACCCACTGGGTCATGGGCCGCGGGTACCCATTGCCATCTTTACTTGGAGCGGAGGAAAATGTTAGACTCGATCATTGGGAAAGTTTATCATAGGCGGAAACAAACAAAGATAACCCAATAGGACTTGGTTAAAGATAGAAACAGATTATAATTCGTATTAGAAGTTTCCTTAAACAAAGTAATAGTAGAAAGGCCTGGACTATAAAGGCAATCCTAGTAGCAAAGTTGTAAGCATAGAAGAAATAAAGTATGCCTTGTGGCGGGCTTGATCTTGGTTGTCATGGTGAGTAGACTTCATCGCCCCGGCGACGAGATTGATTATGGCGCCAACATTCATCGTTATCCTCTTCGTTCCGACCCTCACACTGTGCTCATTCCACCGCTGCATATAGATAGCCGGGTTCATAACAATATTAAAGTATAAACCAGGTATATCTCCAGATTACATAGTACAATAGAAAATAAATACGATGCAAACTGTGAAGGTTTTGGCCCGGAGCCTGATTTAGACTCAGTTGTTGGCTTCCTAAAGTGTTTCCCCTGCTTGGAAAAGCTATATATTTGGGTGAGTTGATGTCTTTGCCAAAATGCATGTTTTGGACCTAATATAGTCGTATATTGTAATGACGGACTGCTTAGCAACTCATGTTGCTTTCTCTTTTTTTCCAGTCTGGATTACAGAAGACAATGGAAAATTTGCGTGGCTACAATGATCCTGATCCAATTGAGTGTCTTCAGCGTCATCTCAAGAAAGTGACCGTGAAGAATTATCATGGCATGAAACCCGATGTTGATTTTGCCAAATTCTTTGTTTTGAATGTGAAAGTGTTGCAGAGGATGGAATTTGAGGTCTGTAACTCCTGCAATGATAAGTGGCTGGTTAATCAGCATAGACCACTTCAACTTCAAAACAGTGCTTCCCGAGGTGCTGAATTTGAATTTGAAACCGGTTATTGCGTTTTTTACCGGTCCTTAATGTATACCCATGGTTTGTTGAACGTTAATCCCTTTGATTTGTGGAACCAGAACAACCAGAGATGTAACATTGACAAGGAGGGAGCTAGATAAGGAAATAGATCACCTACACTACTACAAAACAGCACAATAGCAATGAGAGGGTAGATCATTGTAGCCACGGGCATATTTTGACATGTCACTATAGTGATAGTAGCTACGGGCGTCATTGACATCAGCAACATCCAAAACAGTAGCCATAGGCATTACTGATGTCATCATATACGTGGCTACTGTGACATGGACATATTTATATTAAAACGGGCATCAAGATTGCATCCGTGCTCCATTTTTTATGTTATATATATGCATAGAAAGATAAGTAGATAATCTTTCCAATGCAACTGGTTTCATGTCAAAATTCATCTGAAATAAACAGGAATCATCAAAACAGTATGCTCACAGTAACCACAGATATGATGACATCATCAAAGAGTTCATCAATGACTGGTATAGGAAACTTATCTTTGATGGTCTTGTCATTAAGAGCTCGATAGTCTACATAGAAGCGCCAACTCCCATCAGCCTTCTTGACGGGCAAAACTATGATGAGAACAGAGATGTCGATGGTCGAATGATGCCTTGAGCCAACGTGTCTTTGCACTAACGTTCGACTTCGTCCTTCAGAAGCTGAGGGTAACGGTATGGGCGAACCACTACTAGAGCCATGCCTGGTAGGAGGTGGATTCAATGATCATGATGGCATTGTGGCAGTAACCCTCGTGGCTCGTCGAAGATGTCCGTGTAGGCTACTAGTAATATATCTAGAACATTGTCCGTAGGCTGCATGGAGTACAATGTGCAAGGCGTGCCCCCATAGCCAATGAAGCGCACGGACCGGCCCTCGTGAACAAAGCCCATCGACAGGGCTTTGAAATCCCACATGACCGTTCCTAGGGACTGTAACCATTGAACACCCAGAATTATGTCAAAACCTTCGAGCGGCAATGTGTAGCAGTCCACACTGAATGACTCACCTTGGACGTCACCTTGCATGCACCATAGCTCTGCAGTCATTCACCATTTGCTACCTTGACGGAGAGGCCAGACTGATGCGTGACGTCCGGCCATAAATGATGCACCACCATGTCATGAATGAAAGTATGTGTGGAGCTGGAGTCGACCAAGGCTCATAGTTCTATCCCTGCGATATTAATCATGAGTTGCATCATGTTCATGTTAGAGAGTCCCATGAGTGCATGCAAAGAAATCCCCAAATCACCAGCAACTGAAAAGTTGTTACAAACGGTACACAGCGGTGGAATGAGCGTAGCATGAGGGTTGGAATGAAGAGGGTAGCAATGAATATTGGTGCTGAGATCAATCTCATCGTCGGGGCGATGAAGTCTACTCGCCACGACGACTGAAGATCATGCCCGCCGTGAGGCAAACTTTATTTCTTCGATACTTACAACTTTGCTACTACGATTGCCTTTATAGTATAGGCCTTTCTGCTATTACATTGTTTAAGGAAACATCTAATACAAATTCTATTTTGTATTCAATTGGTGGCTCAGTTGGGCTCGGGATGGGGTGGTTGGCGTTGGCAGTGTGGAGCTTCCTGGTGCGGCGATGGCGCCTGTTTTTTTAAGAAGGAGACGGTGCTCGTGATGAGAATGAGGGGCAGAGTGAGGGAGAACATGAGAACTCGCCTTGAGTGTCAGTGATGTGGGGGAAGCGAGAGCCGAGCAATAGACACACAAGGAGGGGTTGTGACCTAGGAAAAAAATTCAGCAAAATTTCATCGAATTTTCTGAAATACTGCATTTATCGGTGAGGTCCGAAATATTTTATTTTACCAAAATTTCATCATTAACTACTATTAATCAAGGT
Organism: Sporobolus alterniflorus; assembly: GCA_008808055.3. Taxonomy (NCBI): domain Eukaryota; kingdom Viridiplantae; phylum Streptophyta; class Magnoliopsida; order Poales; family Poaceae; genus Sporobolus; species Sporobolus alterniflorus. Next base: position 3,234 of record VSTD030003747.1, on the reverse strand, counting down.
AAATTGCTTTGTTTATACATGTAAGCTTGATATATTATAGTTTGAATAAGATTTATTGTCAAAATATACTAATTATCTTTCACTACTACAAACATGCACTATAGCAATGGGCTGTAAGTCACTGTGGCTATGGTCAACCGGACCGTCGCTACTGAAGCATTGCTACAGTGGTAGCTCAGTAGCGACGGCCAGAAAACATCCATTGCTACTGTGGCTCCTAGTAGTGAAGGATGTGCTGACATCATCCGACATTCACTACTAGAGTCCACAGTAGCGACGGGCATGCTGATGTCAGCTCACCCGTTACTGTTGGATAGAAAACACAATCTGTATTTAGTTTGTGAAAGAAGGCACAATCTGCATACAGTTTGTGAAATAACATACATCAAGTTCATACAAAAGCTAAACATACGTACACAGAGTTCATGCATCTAGTAACATATATACATACAGATCAGTTCATACATCAAGGTCAACAAAAGCTAGACAGACACATCAAGTTCAACAAAAGCTAAACAATTGGCATCTAGGAGCAGCTGCCCGTGGCCTCCTCCTTCTTAGCTGCCTTCTCCTCTACCTTAGCCAATTGCTCTACTAACTGTTGAACTTGATCATGATTTTATATAGTTCAATTAGTATTTGAGACTAATAATAAATAAAGTTAACATTTGAACATCTGTGCTTGTCAGTGTTTTCTGCACCGGTAAGAACGGGGTGGTCAAGATCGCGTGTTCTAGTTCTGAGGTGGACTTATGAACTACAAAGCACATAATAATCTATCCTGGTTCAGGCCCCTCCTTGGAGGTAATAGCCCTACATCCAGTGGTTTGATATTAAAGATGAACAGGTGTCACAAAAGGGTGAGCAACGAGCTCGTGAAGTTCATGTGGTGAAGGGGGAAACAGATCTTATGCCCTTGTCTAAATGGTAGGAGGCCTTTTATAGACCGCGCAGCAGTCAGATAATTGCGAACTAGTTACTTCTTCATTCAGGAGTAAATTACATGGTCAGTGGGCCCCCAGACTCAGAAGGTTGGTTCATAGAGACTGGACAGAGCTTCCTGAGTATTCTCCCTAGTTCCTATGTGTTCTTCTTGGCTCTCAGGTGTTCCTGGCGCTGAGGTGGACGACACTCGAGAAGGTTCCTAGAGTCGATGCTGTGAGGCGCTGGCTTTAGTTGGCCGCTAAGCCTTCCCATGCGGGGGTTGATGTAGACAGGCTATCCTACCCTCTGCATTGTTCTACTGCCTATGGATGTTGGCATGGAGTGCAGAGTTCTTAGTTCGAGACAGTTCTTCTTTACTTGGTTGCCAAGCCTTTCTTAAGGGAGACACTGCCCCCGCGGGCCCACATGCTACGAGTGTCAAGGTGGGGCCTAGAACCCTTGGACTGGTGCCACCTTGTCTCAATCACCCCTCGTGGGATGGTGTCCGATTCACACAATCTCTTTCCGGGGGTGAGAGACCCTTGAGGTAGTTCATCTTGCTCTGGTGGAGAAGGTTTGAGTCCTCGGGTGCTTTGAGCGGGAAAGAAAAGGACTCTGCCTTTGTCAGAGGGGACTTTCCTGCCATGAGGGTGTTCATGCCAGTTATGCGTGTTGAGGGGGAAGAGCCCCCAAGCCCGGACTCAAAGGGTTTTGAGTCCGGTGCTCGAGAACTTTCTTTGCTAGGGGCACGTGGCGTTTATGGTTATGTCCTATCAGGCGGGGCCCCGGCGGTTACATCAATGCCCGGCACATGAAAGGCCCCCTGACCTCGCATGATACGGTCCACTCCTAAGTCTACTTCTTTTTAAATGGGTGGCCCATCCTCTCTAGACAGGAGTGGTGGGGTCATACCTGGCACGGGGTGTATGATTCCCCAGTTGTTTTGCCACTAGAGGGAACCAGTCATATCAAGATTATTGGGTTGTAACTAGTGACTTGCTGTACTTGGGGTACAAGACCCCGACAGTATCCCCCGAGCCTTCTGTCAAGTGGGTGGCCGGAGCCGGTCGCTTGACGGATGGTAGAATAGGTACTCATATTATAATGCGGGGACCACCACAGGATTCAGAGGTGTGATTAAGGGGCATAAGGCCTCCATGATCAGGTTTCAAAATCCCGCGATGGTGCCCATCATGTAGCCCCCGAGGCTGTGCCTTGGCTAAAAAGCCCGGTCGGAGGCTAAGTTTCATATGTATTGTATAGGTTTGCGTTGATGACTTAATGAAACACCATGGTTCCGTCTGAGTTGTCAGAATGTGGTGCAGCAAGCGCACCGACCCCATCCTCAGGTGTTTCAATAACCTGGAGGGGCTAAACTGTGGGGATTTGCTAGTAGGCGTAGTTCCTGAGTTCCCGAGCTAGCTAACGGTATGAGACTATGCACCATGGTGTCAAGTTAGGATCTGAGTGGAGCCTGGGTCTCCATTTGAGGGTGAGAGTCAGTGTTGACACTCATAAAACGCCGATTTCATGCGCCAACATAATGAGTAAATGTATGAAATAACCATGTATTTGCCTTGGCTAGTAACCTAGTTGCACGATTTTAGTGTCTAGTCGATTTTAGGAACATAGGTGCCAAATTAGAGCATTTCAATAAATTACAAGAATATTTAGAATTTCACCAAAGGTAGTGTCACTACAGGAATGTTTGTGACACATAGACCACGTGGGGCCAAACCACAAGTCAAAGGGGCACAAGGGCCAGCTGGCCGGCCCAACCCCTTGGCTGGTCAGCCACCCTTTGATTCAGTTCAGGCCGAGACTTGATGACTATGCTCCTAGGTCGGTTTAGAAGAGTATCCCATGTTCAAAAGTTAGTGGAGACTGGGAGGAGTGGCCGGCCAGCCCTCCGCCCGGCCGTCCATCAATTCCAAACTGACTCAATTAAGTCGGTGGAAGCTCCCCTCGACCTCTATATAAGGATTCTCATGGTAGAATTCAGAACACACCACACTACAATTGTAGTTCTCCACTTATAAAGGTTCTAGTTTAGTAGTAGAAGCACAGGTGAAGACCTGTCAGGAGTCGAGAGTCGAGTTGAGTCTTCGCTCGAGCTCCGAAAGTAGTCTCAGAGATCTGTGAGCTCTTGTATCCTTACCTTTCTTTATAGACTTTGAGTCCTAGTTCTTATATGTTCTATTCTTGTTTTTCTTGAACTTTGATGTGTGCATAGTTACTATCACTTGGTCCCTCTTATTTATTGTTATTGCTATCTGTCCGACTCGGTAGATTACTCTCGCTCCTCGTAGC
>VSTD030003746.1:0-10696 GCA_008808055.3 Sporobolus alterniflorus | reverse complement strand
GCAAAAGAAAGGAAAGGATAGATTTGGGCTGGCGTCATCCGATTCTCCTCTATCCAACCAAGTGCAAATCTACTTGAACTCGGTGCGCGGCCACAGATGACAGCAGCACCATGCTGGTGTGTGCATGGTATTCCAACAAACGTGTATGCAACCCAAAATAATAAATAGATATTTATATGAAAGAACCGAATCCTGGAAAGGCTAAAAAAGGCAAGTATCTCTTGATTGATGCGTCTGTAAACAACCACATGATGCTCATCTTGTGGTTGACAATCATCGACAGTTCTATAGTGTCCATTTTTCTGCGTGTGCAGCTTAACATCCGTGAAAGGAGCTGGAACACTCTTTGATTTGGTGTCTGCAGAGAGCTTCAGATCCTTTACAAGCTAAGGACCAGGCGGCAAGACTGCAGAAGATACTCCTGGGACGAAGATCTGGACAAGCTGCAAAAGAAGGTGCATACAAAAGAAGGTGCATAGATCATCGATGTATAAACAGCGTGTCCTCGAAAAAAAGATCATCGATGTAAAGAAACAGAGAACCTCTCCTTAAAAGGGGCGTAACCAGGATTGCTGCAAAAGGTTCGACTCTCTCTCTCTCTCTCCTTAATTATAGCTCCATGATTACACTCCCCAACGCCACAAAACAGTGGAGAATCTTACTAGTGCTAGTACTCTAGTACTACTACTAATTCTTTCTTTGCTGAAGTTGTGTGTCCAAAAGGTTGACATGGGTACAAACACCTGCTAACTTCTCCTGCTCACGAGGAGGATCTCGGCAGCACGGCTGGGTATTCTTCTCCCTTTCTCCTGCTCCGCGTCTCTGCCTCCGCGCCCATGCATGTAATGGCATGCACGCAAGCTTCCCATCAAGCTTTCACGGAGTACAGTAGGCATCAACAAAGGTGACGGAAGTTTGTTGTTTTCGGAGAGGGAACTGACTTTAAGGAAAGAGAGAGAAGGCCACTGTGCTTGACACGTCTCACTAGGTAGAAAAAAAGGCGAGATCTACTATATATATATATCACGATCATGGGATCTTACGATGCACTGTAAAATAAAACAATATCTTATAATGTATGCTCTAGAATGTTCTTAGTACGATTTAAATTACTTCGATTTCCAGGTTCATTATCAGTTTAAAACTAAATTCTAGAAATAATTGCACTTTATTTTTAAATTTGTGCAGCACATACTATTGCACATAAACAGTGCAGAAAATATTGTATTCTTACCAAATGAAGCATATATAGTTTTGTTCAACATGACCACAAATATATACTCTATCTGTTCGTCACAGTTGACTTTTTATTTATGTTATCTATTTGTCTTATTTAAAATATTAGTTTAAATATGTAAAATTATAAGTTGTGTTTAAACTTTATTTAGTTATAAAACAAATCATAATAAAAATATATAATATTTTAATTTTTAATAAGATGAATGATCTAACATAGTTAAAAAATAGGGACAAAAAAAGAACAAAGGAGGAGTTACTGCTACGTCTGGTCCATTATGTAAGGATTTGGGGCCATTTCAAAACCTTTGTCGAAATGTAAGTATTTGTAGGGTCCATGTGGACCCCACCCTCATTGGAATTTGCTGCCCCATCCGGCGTACTAGGACACACTGGCGTTATGAACGCAACACTGACGACTAGTGCGTTGCTCTCCATGATAACTTAGAAAACCAAACCGGCGAATGATGCTATTGGACAAGGCAGAATCCCACAGCAGCTCTTGTTGCGTGCAGCTTTTCCAGGGCAGGGCAGGGCGCGAGATACCCCAGCAGAAAACGCCGATGGCTTGGCCAGAATCTCGCAAAAGGCGTTTGCGAGAGCACGCTCCCCGCCGGGGCTCGGCCGGGTTGCTTTATCTGGGACGGCCCAGATGGGAGCGTGGATTGCATTGCATTGCATGGGTTTTGTAAACTAGTCAGATTCTTTTGCGACTCCCCAGGTTGATTGGTTGTTTAGTTTCGGACACTGGTGGGGAAAGCGAGCTTATCGGGCTGGTTGCTCTCAGATTTCCTTTCCTTCTTTCCACTGAAGCACGGGAGCAGACGCGATTTGCTCTTTTTTTTCTGGGCCCCTGTTTTTTAAGAGACAATTGTAAAATCAGTTTTCTTTGAAGTCTAATTCTGAAATCGATCAACTTTTTGAATTCTTTATAAAATCGGTCCACTTTCATCATAAAGTGGACCAATTTTACAATAAAAATGGATAGATTTTATAAAGAATTTGAAAAGTTGACCGATTTCATAATTAGACTTGTTTTACAAATACCCCTTTTTAAAATATGATTTCACCAGGGTGCTTGTAAACAAATGTCACTGAGTGGGGCTACAACTTCCACTCGACGAGTAGGAGAGTAAATGGGCTATGATGCCTAAGTACTTGGCCCATCGCCTCGAACACGAGCTCATAAAGTCAAACATTTGGATCTAGGCCCATAAAGTCCATACATTTGGCAGCCATTTTTTGAGCCCATACGCCTTGTAAACAGAACCGAGGAGCCGAAGGTCTGGTCTGGCTAGGCTGCTTGACATGTTCGTCCGCTTAGAGCCTCCACTGCGTTTACAGCCCATTAATCCTAATCAAGGCCAATTCAATGTTACGAAACCTGCTAGGGGTAGGATTGGAAGACTCGAGAAGGGTCGAATCCTAATCCTACTATGTATGTGGTTTGTTTTGCTAAATCAGGATTCCTATCATGAATAGGAACATCTGCCCTTATATATACATGGGGTACACCATCTATTGTAATCATCTGGTTCATTATTGAATAAAGAAGTGCCCCTTTTTCAATAATGGGCCACTAATAGCAACTCAATTTATGTCTAAAAATAGCAACAAATTAATCAATCATTGCAAAACACGACAGAGTAAAATTAGGAGACTTTTGTGTATTTAGTCAATGTTAAACGAAGGGTTTCATGCCTTTAATAAATGTACATTTTGTACATTCCAGCTTATTCCATATTTTACTTCATATTAAAAAACACATAATAAGCTTAACTGTATTACACTTTTTACTTCAATTACAGATCAAATAAAGAGCACACAAAAATGGCTTCCACGAATGAACCAACCAGGCACGTAGTAAAACTTCATCATCGCAGACGGCAGATCCGGGATCGAGCATGTGCCCGGCGGCACGGGGCAAGTGTAACTTACGGCGACCCGGCCTGGAGCCGCGCACCATGCCCCCACTGTCATCAGATCACTCCGCTGCCGTGGGCGATCGGCAACTGTGCAAAGCTAGCTGTGATGATCGCGCCGTGCGGGAGGGAGGCTGGACCAGACGTCGACGCTCCCGGCCCCGTGTCGCCGTGTATATTCCAGAGTTGATCCGTGTCCCAGCCTATGCACGGTCCACCAGTGAAGCGTGACACGGACCTGCAGGTGCAAGTGCAACTATATGCAAAGCTAGCTGTGTGACATCGATTGGCTTCCCTGCTATTCTAAGGGCACGTAGGCATCAATGTGAATAGCAATTTGGTCATCAACATACATATGTGTCGTCCTCAGATACTTGTGATGAGATCGGAAGAGAAATATGATGATGCAAGCTCAATCTCGAGAATGAACACGACGGTTTTAGACTGTTTCATGCCCTCTCATAGAGTAATAGCCATACGTCTAATTTTTGTTGTATTATGCTATAAAATATTGCTTCGTGCAAGTGTTAACTAGACACTAGCTATATAGGATGTGCACATTTGCTATGAGACAATATCTCTCATTTATTTCAAACAATACAATGGAAATCTATACAATTATAGTCTGGAGAACCGCCTCACAGATATAGCAGGTTTCCCATTCTGTTACAACCCTAACAAATATGCACCCGATCAGGACTCTTATTAAAGCCGCATTCAGCCTCGTGGGCCGTCGTAGCTGATGGGGCCCTGGTCCGGACACATATTTGTGATATCGCCACTAACCCTTGAACATGTCATCAACCTAATAACTTTGGTCCCCGATCAGGATACTGACTGATCGGCACTCACCGATCGGACACCTTCGTTAAATCCAGACTTCATACAACGAGTTCCGCTAATCGGCATCACACTATCTTCAATCTTCTGATAAGTTTCACCCGAGATCACACTGGGTTGATGATGTGTTCGATACACATTGATGAATCCGTAACACATGTCGTCTGCTGCACGACCATCATGTCTCTGTGTACCTTTCTCTAAGAAGTTGGATAATTTACTTGACTGTCTGGATAACCGGCGCACGATGCACGGTTCTCAAAATGGCACACTCGAGTAGGTGTGCAGGAATCGAAAAGACACCCATTACTGTAGCCGTGTGATGTTTTGCTGGCTATAAATATCTCCTTCGTCTTGCGCTGATAACCATCTCGTAGTTCTCTTTTCTTTTTCACTTGCTTTTAGGGTTCTTCTCTCTTACTCTCTGCTAGCTAACAATGGAGAACAAGAGAGGCACCAAACACGCTCGCTCTCCCTCCAAAGAAGGGAGCTCATCACTAGACGGTGCCAAGACTCCACCACCGGCACCATCTGGATCACCACCACCACTGACGTCCCCGCCGGAGGTTTCCTCACGCTGCCTTCGCTCACTAGTGTGGGAGCAAGGGGGATCCACCGGGAAGGCTCCAGTGGTGGATCTTTTCTCATCTTCCGATGAGGGAGATCTCATCACTGATGTTTCATGGGATGAGGTGTTCGCCTGAAGGCTTTTTGGCAACCTCAACCATGATATCCTTGGGCCACCTGGTGACGGCAAGATCATCATCCTCAATGACTTTGATGAAGAAGAGGAGGTGCGCGAGGAGAAGGACACCGATGTCAAAGTTGTGCCATCTTCTGCTGCAAGGTCCTCGGCCTCAACCGCCTCTGCTAACGCCGATGATGCACCTATGGGGGTGAAAAACAATAATAGTGATGATCGCACCCCTGATCAGGAGGCTGACGACAGCAACGATAGCGGAGACGACGCCGAGTTGCCTTAGGCTGTCGCGCTAAGAAGACGCCTGAGGCAGGCATGCTTAAAAGAGAACTTTAATGGTTCTGCATCGCTATCCTTTCTTCTTTTTTGTGCATAGAAGTTGAGATGATAATACAAAATCATTGACATACTTTTACATCCTTCATGCATGCTTCAGATTTTTTGTAATATTTTATGTTTTTGTTATATCCTTGATGTAGTCCATAGACTCATTAGAACTGTAATAGGAGTTCTCTTCAATTCAAATCAAAGAACCATGAATCTTTTGTTCTACTTCTATGTGTTCTTCTTCTGACTAAGCTGGGAATGATATAAGTCATTGCAATGAGAACTTCTATGTTATAGTAGTTGCATCTTCCTTTCGATCGGACTTGTGATGAGTGTTAACTTGCACTGAAATGATCAGTTCTTAAGTTGTTGTGCAAGTATCGTAGACCCACTAGATATCCATTAAACGCTGGCACCGATCGGATGCTAACTCTGATAACTTGATTGAGCTATGTCTTCACTTTTATTTTCTGCTTCGGGTAAATGACCGTGCCGATTAGATTGATAGATCTTATCCGTTTATCCCATGGTTCCTTCTTGTGGATGTCACGGACTTCAAAATCTTTTAAACTTCTAAACTTTTTGGTTCCTCGATCCTGCGTCCGGATTGCACGGGAGGTTGAAACAGAAAGACATTTTTTTTCTCGGAAAGTGAATCATTACACTATCACCTGCTGCACATATAAAACTGAGCATCACTGAGTGCGTTCAGTCCCATCACTTCCATTCTCTTGCCTTCCAATCTTTTACTGCTTCACATTCACTGCTCTTTGTGTCACTCCCATTTCTCTCTCCATGGTTGGTGAAGCTGATCATAATCCTCCCGTCACCATCGAGCCTACCGGCGGTGGCAACAAGAGCGACTCTGGGACAAAGAGCGATGCTCCGACCACTTCTTCTTTTACAACTCTGGCCGCCATCAAGATGACAGACAATCAGATTCCTGAGATAGTCGATCACTGGAAGAAATCCAACATCTCTGAGGCTAATCACCAAGCTTATCATGATCTCCGCTGGCTGTTGGGCAATCTGATTTCTTCCATCCCTGAGGTAGACGTTCCTACCACCCACGGCTCCACCGTGGTTTGCTTTGAATCCCATCTGGTTGCTAGGTTAGGACTTCCTCGCAGCAAGTTTCTCATTGCTATCATGAACTTCCTCGGGTGCGAGCTGGTGCACTTCAATCTAAATGCCATCGCTGCCCTCAGCTGCTTCACGATGCTGTGTGAATGCTGGCTAGGGATTGCGTCGGATACTAGTTTGTTCTGGTACTTCTACTCTCCGGTCTGATACAACAAGGTTGTCTATTCTGGGATCGGTTTATCACTTCACCATCACCGCATTCATGAGTATATCAATGCTACCTTCAAGAGCTCATGACGGGGTTCTCAGTTGAAGTGGTTCTTGGTCAATATGCATGTTGAGCTACAATGGGTGAACATGCAGTTGTACCCCCCACTTATCGATAATAAGCGAGGGGAACCGAAGATGACACCGCGCCTGGCCGCTCTGGTCAAGCGGGTAGCCGAACTCCGCACTGCCGATGTTCGGGCGTGTCACTGCGTCGAGGAGTTTACCCTTCGGTGGATTCACCCCCTTGGCTAGCAGGAGAAATTGGCCTATGACTGCCCACGGCTTGCCGATCCAAGCCGTGAACCTGTTGCTGGTAAGATGTTCAATATTCATTTCTACTATTGATGATCGACTGATATGATCTGATAAACATTTTCTTTTTGCATAGCTCTGACTCAGGAGGAGATAGATCAACTCGTGGCACGTCTGTTTGGTAAGGACCCACCAAGGCCGTGGCCTACTAGCATGCCCATGCCCTTTTCCAGTGAAAATCCTCCCCCGGTGGTAAGAGCTTCTTCTTTTACTAATGTCACTATCTTCATTGCTGATAAATATGTTTTGCTCATGATCCTAGGGGCTTTACCCGGACCCTCACACCGATGTTGAGGTGTTGAGTGGTGATGATGATGTGTCACAGATTGATGCTCTGACTGCTAACTTGTAGGCGCCAGATGGCGATGATGCTGAAGGTGATGGATCATCTTCAGTGGACCCGATCACTCCTGGCCCGATCAGTTTCAACACGCCAGTGCAGACCAATCCTTCCGCTACCGATTGAGCTACTCTTGGTGCTCCATCTGCTAGTGGGCACAAATGGAAGCGTCCACCAACAGTCCTCAAACGTGAAAAAATAAAAACTTCAGTAGATCAGGTGATGACTCAAATTGAGCTTCCTCCATACCGTGGACCCCAGAGTCTTCTGGATTTAGTTGCTATAGAGATTATTTTTGGGCGTATCTAAGAAGTTTTTCGACGCACATCTCAAGTTGCTGGTACCGGATCATCGGCCGATGGTGATACCCAGCCTCCAAAGAAGAAGAAGCGCCAATGCTAAAGTCAATCCTTGCACCCAGGTAACCAATAACCCTTTACTTAATTGCTGTATACTGATCTGCATACTGATGGTGTAACTGTTTGTAGGAAATATTCTGAGGGCGGACCATCGAAGTGCGCTGATCAGTCGCTGGCCGTTCCACAGGTGTCTTCACCTGTAGTTGCTAGTTCTGCTCCTCCTCCTGCGAGGGGAACAAGTTTGATGATTCGCTCCACCGTCGAGGCCAAAGACACTGTCCTGCGGGTCGCTGATTTCTTGGAGGGCCTAAAGGATGCAGAAGCCAATCAAGAGGGTACCCTCTCTTCCTTCACTGCTTCAAGCCTATGATTATTTTCCTGAATTTGTGATGTTTTTGGATTTGCAGTCTTGATTGCAGAACTGAAGAAGGCGCTGTCTAATGAGAAAGCTGCCCGATCAGTTGCTGATCGGGCCTTGGATGAGGAACAGGCTACTCGGCAAACTACCGAACAATCTCTTCTGAGTTCCAATGAAGCTAACACTCTTCTGGCTAATGAGCTACATTCCACCCAGGATTCCCTCACCACCACTACTGACATGATGTCCTCCAACTCTTCTACTTTGGACCATTCGGTGATTCAGGAGCAACAAATGAAGATCCGGCTGGAGTCATGAGAGGAGAAACATACGGCGTGCGAGGAAAGACTGACAGTGGCCAATGACAAACTCAAAGTCGCTAAGGAGAAGATGAACTCCCAGGGGCAGCTGCTTGATTCAGCTCAGCATGCGCTTTCCAAGAGTGAGCTATCATCTTTGGCGGTGGCCAATGCTGTGGTGCTGATGAAGAACCACCTGCCCGATCTTGATGTGAAGATTATTCATAAGGACCTCACAGTCGATGATGCAGAGCGAGAAATATTGGTCAATGACGCCTATGATGCCATCCATCACTTTCTTTCCTTGTACGATTTCTCCAGTCTTGCTGAGTCCGATGATAATATTAGTCTCGGGGCTTTGTAATTCTCCCTCTGTATGTTGTAACAAACTTTTGTTAGTCAATAAAAACATTGACTTGATTTTGCTGAATACCTGATGGATATAGATATATGGATGCCACATGCTTTTCATACGCCGATGATTAATGTGTATCAAAAGTATGATGATGCATCAATCAGGATCTGTTAACTCTACGTGTGCAAAAAATATAAGATGAGTGAAAATAAGGAATGCCAATCGGAAGCCCCTTGCTTTTTATATGCGGTGCTACGCATGTATAAAGCATAAGATAGATGTTAAGTGACGTCAATCAGGAGCCCCTTTTTTTGTACGTGGAGCTGCACGTGTAAAAAACATAAGATAGATATTAAAGGACGTCAATTGGGAGCCCCTTACTTTTTATACGTGACGCTGCACGTGTAAAAATCATAAGATATATGTTAAGGGACGTCAATCAGGAGCCTCTTACTTTTTGTAAAAGTACGCGACGCTGTGCGTGTTAAAAGCATAAGATAGATGTTAGGCTGTTTTCAGCAGACCTTGCATCTGCTCACGTGCGGACGATCCGCTCCCGTGGTCAAAGGCGTCGTCTAGCAATACATCGTATACTCACTCGCATCACTCACAGTCAGCCTCTCACACACGCATCCAGGTGAGTTCTCTCTCCTCCTCTCATTTCTCGCATGGCCCTGCATGCTACCCCCGCTCTGCATTTGTGGAGGAGAGCTACTGAAAACAACCTTAAGGGACGTCAATCGGGAGCCCCTTACTTTTTGTACGCGTTGGTTCACTGACCGTGCGTACGATCGAAAGTGAACCCCTTGCATCAATCAGGAATGCTTATTACTAATTGCGTGCAGACTAGCAAATCATCCTAATGCACAGAAACACTCGCTGTCTTGTGCGGTCCCAAGGATCACGCTTTGAAAGTCGATCGGTCGCTGTTTGACCTGATCGTTGAACTTAAAGCAGATTGCCCCAGAGTCCAGATATATTTGCACGTAAACCTATCATGACTCGCTGATCAATACATGCCATGTGTGTCTGGTAGCATTCACCCTTTAGGCTCCGATCAGGAATTGCCTGATACTTAGCTGGGGCAAAGCATCTAACCAGATCGGAAACACGTCATCTCATTTTTGAGACTTATCATTTTTGCTGTTGGGCTGATGAGCCCCTTCGGTCACCGAACTAGAAGATGATGTATCTTGGAGATTTTGTAAGCTGGGAAACACTGTATCTTTATTAATCAGATAAATACATCATGCATAGTATTTGCGTAACTGATCGACGTTTCACATGTTGGGGAGCATACCGCCATCAACTTCTACCAGCACATAAGCCCCTGGTGCTGCTATATCTACTATGATGAACGGTCCTTCCCATGGTGATAAGAACTTGTGCTTGTCTTTTGTATGGATATCTTCCTTTAATACTAAGCCCCCGATGTTGAGTTCTCTTGGGACGACACTCTTATTGTAGTATCGCTTCAGGGATTCTTGATCGGCTTGATTGGCTTATACGATGGATCAATGCCTAACTTGTGCTCAATCACCTCCCTGGGGATACAAGGCATATCTGATATCTTTCATGTGCAGACATCCAGATTTTCCTGGAGAAAAGTGATGAGCGCGAGTTCCTATTTGGCCTCAAGACCTATGCTAATCCGGAGCTTCTTGTCCAGGTTGCTGGAGTCGACTAGGACTTCTTTGTCATCAGCCTCCTTCTTCACGTCCGTCGGATGATTGGCAGGCTGCTGGTTGGATACTGAGGCATCATACATGCCCTTCTTGGCTGATGGAGGTCGAGGGGAGCCGACCGTCGATGGTTTGGGCGCTAGCGACTTGAACGATGTGCTACCGATGTGCATGCTCGCTATCTTGGCTGCCTGATCCTGAGCTGCTTTTTTCATCAAACCACCCATCATGCGTCAATGTGGCATTCTAACATGCTAAGGCGTCGCACTGATCAGCCTTGATAGTGATCACACCCTTGGGACTAGGCATCTTCAAGGTGGTGTAGGCAGTGTGGATGACCGTCATAAACTTTAGGAGGAAAGGATTTTCAATGATGCAGTTGTACCCAATGTCTAAGCTGGCCACCTTGAACATCAGCACCTCCCTACGCTTGTTGTCCCCTGTCCCACAGGACACCTCCGGGTCGATGCGTCCGATGGGTGTGGACGACTACCCTGGGATGACCTCGTGAAACGTATCATGTACAGGGTCAGATCTTTCAGCTTGAGTCCCATCTCGATGAAGGTTTTTCTTATGGTAAGATTCAATGAGGCCTCGTTTTCGATGAGTGTCT
>VSTD030003745.1:0-10696 GCA_008808055.3 Sporobolus alterniflorus | reverse complement strand
AATCCTATCAATTTATGATTTAGGTGAAATGCATTAGTTGGCAAGTTTTAAATCCTTATGAAAATTAGGGTGTTACAGTTTGTAACACCCTGTTTTTTTGCAAAAGAATAAAAGCTTCAGGAACTATTTATTTTAATAAATAAATATGTTTGTTTCATTTCATGCCGCTACATATTTTCTTCTGTGATGATGTGTGTTTTTTTATTTTGCGTGTACAACCTGTTCGAAGTTCGAATTTATTTTAAATTCAAATAAATTTACAAACTATAAAAGGATTTGGAAATAAGAAAGGTTTTTTCTTTCTCTATTTGGCCATGGGCCGGAATTTGGTGCTAATCTCAAAGCTGGACTAGAAGCACCCTTCACCGTGCGGCCCAACATCCATCACCGCCGGCCCATTCGAACCACCGGGTGCACGCCCACACAGTGTTGGGAATCCGACCCGCTATCGCATGATCCAACCCATTAGGAGGTTAACCTGACCCGCAACTCGAGTTCATGCCCGTTTTCAAGTTTGGTTGAAACCGAGTTATCCCCTTTGTGAATCCTCCTTATCCGCTACAATTTGAAGCCGATTTGGAGATAGGTTAGTTAGGATATCGAGCCCTCTATGTGTTGGTATCAAAACCCCTATAAATAGCGCCCTTCTTTTGTTTGGATTTTTGCTCAAAAATCGAAGAGGTCGCCGAACCCTAGTAGCCCTCGCACAAAAGATTTCAGTGCTGCTCAACCCAAATTGTCGACGTGAGAAGCAAGAGGAGGTTGTGAGGAACCTTCCCATCGCATTGGTCAAGCCAGAGGAGCACCGGAGGGCCCCCTCACCGACGCTGAGTTCCAACCGAAGGTTGCCGTCACCGCCTGCTGTCTACGCCGACCCACTCAGCCCAAAGGTGAGGGAAATGAGCTCCTTGCGTAACCCTGATATTGTAGCTGAAACCCCATCAAAAACCAAGGCCCGGAGCACCGATCACGGCCTGCTCTAGTGAGCCGCCGCCACAGGTTGGGCGCACCGCCAGTCGAAGCGCCACCCGTCTGCTGTGAGCCGTCAGGGCCATCCATCCGATAGCCAACAGACGTGATTAGATTGAGTCATACCCCTTCGTTTCATAAAATCCTAGTCGTTGATCCAAGGTGCAACAACCTACGTTTAATCAGTGTCGTGGACTTGTGAACCGGTCGCATGGTCCCTGTCCACTATTCCACCGAATTTTCTATAGAAAAATAATTCATCATTTCTAGAAAATCGTTGTATGAGATTTTATGTTTAGGTCCTTGTAATTTTATGTTTACACCATTGAACTTTTCTGAAATTATATTTTAGTCCCTGTAATTTTATGTTTAGGTCCCTGTATGAGATTTATAATTACAATTGGGTCCCTGCCTTAATTAATCTTATTTATTTTAATTATCTTTTTAATCTATTAACTTTAAACCTTCATAACTTTCAAACCGTAGCTCTAATTTAAGTGATTCTTACTCTCACGTGTTCATAGTAATGAGTAGCATCTTTTGGTACTATTTTCTTAGTCATTAGGTACTATTTGTTATACTGTTTATTTATTTGTTTGCATTGCTTGTTTCTGATCACTATCGTTAGGCACCGATGACTTCGAGAACTTACATGCGCTCGATGTTCAAGACTTTGAGCAGCAAGCGGGAGAGCAAGGCAAGTGACCCTTGGCAATATTTATCCTGTGCGCTTTCTCTCTCTAGTATATACTGGTCTGCATGCATTTAGTTGGGTTACCTAAGCCTTATACCTTTAGGATTTGGGTGTACACTTGGTTAGTTATGTTTGGCCATACAGTCTTGAGTGTCATACAAGTCTTACATCTTTCATGATGTTGAGTAGTGCCTTGTGATTTGTTGAGAGTTGTGGTCTTCCATCCATCAAGGTGTGACATGACCGTGTGAGGATCGATGTTGTGGTTTGAGCAGAGGTTGAAATAGTGGAGATGGTTAAGTCTGACAGAGTTTGTGGTTGCTCAAATCTACTAAGGATCAAATCTTAGGAGTACACACCCTAGGATAACATGTGCCACCACGTGTCCAGTATGGAATGACTTGCTTACTAATTAGGATTGCTATAGGTTATGAGTCTTGCTCGGTGGAGTGGGGAAAGACGAGGAACATGATCTGATCCACAAGGTGCAAGAGGGGCCCGAGGTCCAAGGAATCCTTAGCACTACAAGCGGGGCCTGAGGTCAGGGTAAACCGTAGCAAAGCATGATGAACTCCTGTAGTAAACCTTTGTAACGACATGTAGTGATCTCTAGGCCATACACCAAAGAAAGTGTAAGAATGGCATAAAGGAGGTTTCTCGAGTCGCTTAGGTAGTGATCAAATCACTACTCGTGGGTATAGGACGCTACCTTTGCAAAGTGTACAACTATCATGATAACTGAGCTTGCGGTTACAAGCGGTCTGGGATCCTCTCTAGATTAGATGGTTTGGATGTGGAATGGTTGGAATGGTTTTGGTGTAGATAATATGGATTGGTGTGATCCATAGTGACCCTTTTTTGGATCATACTTTTGAGATTAATACAACTTAATTTGAGTAGTCTTAGCCAACAACTTTAACTTAGTAAATAGAATGCTAATAATTTGTGAATTAAGTTTAGGCGCATTTCCGCTTACAATCTTATTTCATCTTTACCTTGTTATTATACCTTGTATATCATTTTTTTCCTGCACTTGCTGCATACCAACCATAAGAGTACTAAGCCTTGCTATTTTTCCCTGCCACTCAAACCTGCTGCTTAGAAGATGGTGATGGAGAATTCTTTAACAAGGAGTTCTAGGCTTGCGCTGCCTTGGTTGTTTTCCTGTGGATTATGGAGCCTTCCGCTGATTTCCTTTCGCGAGAGTCATTGTAGTCTTTAATGGACAATATTTAAGTAATAAGTTACACTTTATTCGTGACATTTGGTTATCTGTGAACACTTTTGATACATGTGTGGAATAAATGATCGTGGGCACACTTGCGATGAGTACTCAATTTTGGCATAAAAATCGGGTATGACAATTCATCACATGGGTTTGGCTTGTTGGCACTCAACCATATTTATTTGTATTTAATCAACATGGTTATTGTATCTTTTTCTATGTCATTTTGGGTCGATAAATACTGAATTTGATATGCTACATTGTCATATTGCTTTTGTTCTGCTTTGATATGCTACATTGTTTTGAATTTTGTGAGGTCATCTATGTATAGGTTGCAGCCACACTATTCTTATCTGTATAAGGTTGCCTTATGCACATTATACTTATCTGTATGAATGCATACAATTAGAATAACATGAGTGATCTAGTTGTGCGCAATGATGAAAGCGGGCTAGGTGAGACAAGTGTGGAAACATGGACCAACATCGTACTATTAAGATTTCAGCCTCAAACGACATGAAACAAATAGTGCATTCATGTAATCTCGAGTCTAAGTCAATCTAGATGAAGTTTTCTTCTTCGTCGTCTTGTTCATCCTTCTCCGCAAGGGGGTCTTTTTCGATGATAGAGACAACAGCACAACACTTTCTTTCTTCACTGTCTGTGTTTTTGATCGAGTCACGGATGACTAATTAAGGCCACTTGAATGCGATTTGTTTCATGTAATTCAAGGGTAAAATATTTATAGTGTGATGATATTGGATACATGTCATCATCTATGTCAAGGAACTTAGAGCGTTGGAAGAACATTAATTCGGCAACCCGAACTGTGAGCATTTTTTTCTTTCTATTTTTTTAACAAAATTTCACACAGATCTAGTTCTCTATAAGCCGATTGTGGAACCTCAGAGTCCAATGACTCAGTACAAATCTTCCAATGAGGGAAGCAGGAATGAAGGAAATTCATACTCATATGAATGTCCTTCCCCTCCAGAACCTCCGTGCGCTAAAACACAGTGATCATCTGGCCCACAAGATCCAGATTACATACAGGAACAAGCGGTATTGTCAGGGTCTTGTACCCCGGGTACCACGGGCCGCCGGTTATGGCCCAAACGAGTCTACATACGGCCCAGTCCATCTGGTGGCAAACGGTTAGGGAACTAAGTACCCCATACCAGATATGGTCCCACCTCTCCTGGCTGAAGGGAAGTGACTGCCAACTTAAAAGAACTAAACCCAGGCGTGACATGTCCCAGTCATTTTATCCCACTATAATGGTCGTGGGTGGGCAGGATCTTGCCACCTGTCAGCCCGATCTAACACATCCTGGCGCCCCAGCTCAGCACACACCCGGGCCGTCGGTACCCATGCCCGGGTGTCTCCAATACCAGGCAGGTGACCCGTGAGCCAGAGTCCTCGAATGATGAGGCCATTTAATGCCATATAAGACAAGTCACAGCCACAGGCTCCCATGTGTGCCTGACAATAGGCACTCAAGAGCTGATATTCATCCCGTCGCCGCCTGACATAGCAACTTCACCACAAGAACATGCATTAACGTCATGATTACTCTGACATCGGATGAGCTCACCTAACAAGGGTGGGTTTCTCCACAAAAGATTCGGTCCCCAAGGGACCCAAACGGTCAACACCAAAATGGATCACCCTTCCTGGGATCCTCACACCCCTCGAAAAGGTGGTCCAAGGCCGTGCCGGCCTTTGTAGTGTGACGGGATGAGATGGTGCCTGTTAGAAGGCCATGTACCCTCGTCTGCTAGCTATAGTTCGTAGGCCGGTGAAGAGGGCAGCGTAGACTCTCCACATTGCCCCCCACGAGGGGAAGCGTTGCAATCAAGCTAGGCAGGTCAAGACGGCAGCACCACAGAAAAGCTTCCCGGGTCCAGCAACAGAATGACCCAGGTGCAAAGACGACCACCGGGCGACCTCCCCCAAAGCTCAAAGATGATATTTTAGCCTGGGGCCCCACATGTTGTGTAACCTAACTCGAGTTATAAAAGAACTTTACCATAGTTAGGGGACCCAGGAATGCCTATAAAAAGGCCTCTACCCTTTAGGTAGTGACACGAGATCCATACCCCATTCATACGTGAACTATTTGAGCACTCTGCTCCACCTCCTGTAACACCCTTTTCATCAATAACAAACTGCTGGACTTAGGGCTATTACCTCGCCAAGAGGGGCCTGAATTAGGATAAATTCTTGGTGTTCTTATCTGTGAGACCAACTCGAGACTGGAAATGTGTGATCTTGTAGATTATGTTTATTGCCAGTGCAAAAAACATCGATAGGTATACGATAATTAAAAATTAAATATTCTAATTTATACAATTGTAGTATTGTGAATGACCCTCTTCACCACTTTTGTAGAATCCCCCTCCACATCAGTGTGTTCGACAATTGTTTGCTCTGGAGGAAACAACTATAGTACCAATGGAGCAGTGACATGTTCACAAAAAGTGGAACAGGGGGATACAATCCTTGAACAAGATGCAGGAATGGATTTTTAGGGTAATGATGCAGTTCCTAGATGAGTCGTCAATTGAGTCTAAAGGCATTGTTTCCAAATGGCACAATGACTATGGTGTTCCTGCGAGGGAAAAAATATAAGCTAGCCTGGTCTAATTGGGCTGCTGTTCCAGAAATCGAGAAAGAAGCTTTATGGGAATTGATCAAGGAACATTATGTTTTCCCTTTTGACTTTGAAGAACTTGACAAAAGGGCTACTATTCTTACGATATCGAGGGCCCTTCATATGTTCAGACATGCACTCAACAAGTTTTATGTTCATCCTGGTGTTTCACCATTGAATCGGTTTGGCTTCATCACACCAAATGAATGGAACACCTTCCAACAACTTTATACCACTCTAGAAGCCATATCACTCAACAATAGAATGAAAGAGCTCAATCAAAAGAATAAATTTAAGCAAAAACTAGGATATGGTGGGTATAAGGCTGCAATCCCACTCTCGACAAAGAAAAATAGGAGATTCTTGAGGCTAGGATACCGGATCCCCTTGAAGGTTGAACATTGTGCATGAAAAACTAGATTTGGGGTTGGTCTCATACATATGATAGCAGAAAGTTGGTCACTTCAAGCTCTGCATTTACCAGAGTGATTGAAAATGCCAAGTCTCTCATCACTAAACAGAAGACTGGTAAATTCAAGCCGCAACACCAAAATGACCAACTCACTACAGCCCTCGAGACCGAAGAACATCAAGGTCGCATATGAGCTATCTCTTCAATTGCATCATGGAAGGAAGGGTTCACGGAGGACATCCATATGTACAAGAAGCGTGGCAGACATGATGAAGATGTAAAGCTTGTAGATAAGGATGAAAACCAATTTGTACATAGGGTCTTTAATTTCATGAGAAAACACCTAAAATATGTTATGCAGATGCTTGTTCCACAATTCAGTTTGGATATAGGCACTATATTAACTATGAGTAGTGCCTCTCGATAACCAAAAGTACTTTGTAGATGACATCAAGGAAATCACACCTTGCACACTACTCTATTGTGATGCCTGATCATATAATGCATGGTTGGCCCGTCCCATCAGAGTGTGCAGTGATCGAAGTGACCATGATTAGAGAAGGTCGTGAATTCGAGAATATTGCATATCCAAATGAAGAGTAGGGGATTGAGAAGTTGAAAGATACTACAGGGAATTTCATCCCCTGCCCTGTAAAGATATAATTCTAAAAACTCATTCCTCACCAATTGTTTTGCCGCAAAGCAAAGAGGTTGAGGGTACTCCTACTTCAAAAATGTTGTTGCCTTCTGAAGACCCTCATTCACAACATTCACCACAGCAACAAGAGATCATGTTCAACACTGCTAGAGGGCCTTTTTTTCCTTCTCAACATCATTCTCCACAACATCCTCCTCCTCAACATCATTCTCCACAACATCCTCCTCCTCAACATTGTGAAATCCTACCCCTAAGCAAGAACAATTAGTCATAATAAGGACCATTACAGGGTGTCATTACCGAAGTAATAACACATAATACATCACATATATTACAAGCCTGAATAAAAGTGTTGTTACAATAGATTCTTGAGTTACATTAGAGTAATTAATTAAATAAAATTTTCAAAGTGAAAGTGGAAGCGAAACAAAGTAGCAACACTCAACGGTACCAAGACAATCATCTTTCCCTAAAGATGAAGCCCTCATAACAGCTCAAGTCGGAATGTGGAAAGAGAGGGAGCACCTGCACAAAACAACAACAAGGCAAAGCCTGAGCAGCTAAAGCTCAACAAGACTTACCCATCAACATGGTCATAAATAGCCGACTCTTAGTATGTAAGGCTTACAGGGTAGTCTCAAGACTATGCACAAACCCGCACTATGACTAAACTCCTTACTTTCAAGTTTTAGCATCTAGTCTAAGTTAATTAAACTTTACACTCGCATCCTGCACTAAAGCAATCAAGAGTAGCAATACAAGTATTATAGTAATTAAAATCCAACCATTCCATTAAATTACTACATGCTGACACCCACAAGACAAGTGATTACATATATCTGAGAGTCGCGACAATTCGAGTTGATTTACATCCTGCAGGAGAAACCTAATGCACATGATACATACGCTTCTCATGCCAGTCCTTGTACGTGACATGTACGCTTCCTACAGCCAGTCCCCATATATGGCAACCTTTCACATTGACCAAACAGAGTTTGACAGATTTATTACTCCCGAGAAAAAGTGCTCCTGACTGCACCTCTCAGCCCGACTGAGTGGCCGCAGGACCCACCTCAATTTCACTCCCAACAACAACTATTGCAGCAGTGCGCTTAAGCCAAGCATCTATTGATGAACATGATACATCAATTTATTGGGCACATATCTCCAGCATGTGATCAGTACGTTCAATACTTGCTCGCGGGTATCAACACATCAGTCCATAACCGACATAGATGGAGGCTACAACTTTAGAGGTGTCGGCTTTTTACATCACTCTCCCCGCCCTTCTCAACTGATGGTCCTCTGCTTTCCCCTAATGACCCTGTCCGGTCTCAAATTAATACTCTCAGCATAAACCTCCAACAATTACATAAGTAGAAACCTATCGCCGACACATGACGTTCTGACAACCCGACTTCTACCGATATCTATAAGTATGCCTAGCATTCACTAACATCTTACAATTGCTAATAGGGTAATTAAGTATAATCAGGAAGGTAAACATAATGCAATTATATTATCAATCAATTCCTATAAACTTAATGCACAATCAAGCTTAGCATAAATTAGTGATTCAAAAGAAAACACAAGGATTATTGATGGGATGAACCAGGGCTTGCCTGGAGTTAGCGGGTTCTTCGGTTGCTGCTGGCTCCACTTGAACCTTGGGTTCTGGCACTGCGTACACGTGGTCTAGCGCATGAAACAAAATGAACCATAGGATGAGGTAAAGATAAGAAGTTTGTGCATAAGAAGTGTGTGAACAGTACTAATCATGGATATACTTCTGCATAAAGTATTTTTATTGACTAATCTTTTAGTTGCAAATTGGTATACAATTAAGTTGACACTTAAAAAATTAATAACATGAAATTTATAACATTTCTGAGAATTTCCTATTTTATGTAGGTTCAGGAGTCCAATATGTACCCTCAAACAAAAAATGGGCATTTTTCAATGCAGGGATTATTTTTAATGATTTACTGAATATATAGTAAGGGTTAATTCATAACTCTAGTTCCGTTCAGTGCAATTTAGTGAACTAATTGGTATGAGCTTAAGAACAGTAATCAAGTGGGCATGCAAAGTTTCAATATTTATCATGTACAAATAATTTATGTAAGCATTAGCTTCTTGCAATTTTATACAGAGCCGTATTGTGAAAACAACATAATGGTCTAGTTCACTCTGTATATTTGCTCAGAAGGATTCATAGAAATTTTAGTTTGCATTTTTATGAGGTATAGACAAATTTCTATGAATTTTGGAAGTTTAAATAAGTTTCTAGGAATTATTAGATAAACCGGAAAAGGAACAAGTATTTTTCCGGCCATCGGCCGAATCTTCGCCATAGGCCTCGATACAGTGGATCGGCGGCCCACTTGGCTTGGCCCACAGTCACACAGAGTGGCTAGGCGGCCCACGCCAGCGGTGCGCCACGCCCGTGGCCGGCGGGTGGTGCGGCCGCCGGCGGTGGCTCGTTGGCCTAAACGCGATGAGGTAGCCGACGCAAGCAAGAGGGGGACACAGGGAGTGCGCCAGACAAGGAGCGGGAAGTGGGGACTCACCGAGGTGGTGGCACGAAGTGGGGTGGCGGAGAGAGACCGACGCGTTGGCGTTCGCCATCAGTGAGAGTCATGTGGTGGTCCTTGAAGCTTCGGGGTGGAATGGGGAAGGTGAGCCATAGGTCAATCGAAGCAGGGATGGGGCGAGGGCGATGCTCACGCGAGGATAGATGGAGGGGGTGGGGGTCTGCCACGTGGTGGCAAAAAAGGAGAAGTGGAGGGGGTTCGGGCCGGTAGCAGGCAGCGAGGTGCATACATGATCGACGGCGACAGCGACACGGGCGCGTCAGCGGCAGGTCGTGCGGACAGTGGTGCGGAGCAGGGGAAAATGGCGCTAACAAATGGGGCTAGGGTGATAGTGGTGTGGGTGCTGCCACGTGGGACAGCATGCCGAATGGAGAGGGAAAAGGGGTGGACATGTGGGACCAGGAGATTTAAATGATTGCTGATTTTTCAAATTCTATTCAACTTGATTTGATTAAAAAAGGCTCTTCTCAAGCTTGGAAAATTTAAATAAAATAATGGGGCTCTAGGATTCGAACTAAGGAACAACTTTCCTTATTGCAACTTTTCATAATCAAAATTTAATTTGAATTAAAATTCAAGGATGCTTCTAAGTGTTGAATCCAATTGGAAATTAATAATAATACTTGGGAATTTCAGAATTTTGTGAAATTTGGCCAACAAACTTCTCTTTACATCCAGTTGCCAATAAAATGGAATTCCATGTAATTTGGGGTTCAAACTTTTGAGTTTCTTGATTGAGCTTAAATGATTTAATTTGAGTTTATTTGAATTGAGCTTTTGGTTTACTTAGGATTTGATTAACCCCTTGATTAAGAGCCTAATGAAGGCCATTAGGGATTTAGTAACATGGGGTGTTACAAACATCGTCCTTCTCAACATCCTCCTCGTCAACACCCTCCTCCTCAACATCCTCCTTCTCCTCATCAACATCCTCTTTCTCTTCAAAATCCTCCTCCATGACATCCTCCTCCATAGCCGTAAAAGCCAGAGGCTGCAAAGGAGAGTTTTTGAAAATGAATTCTACATTGGTGGGCAGAAACTTGAGGGTACCTAGAAGGAAGCTATTAGAGATATATTGAAACCTCTTGAACCATTCATTACTGTGAAAAAGTCGATCCCGACAAGTCACAGTATATAAAAGAACTGCAGCCACAACCTACAACAAGTAAAGATGACGAGAGGAATGAACCCAACATTGATATTCCTACTGCGCTGGAGATTTTTTTTAGTCTTCAAAAGTATCAACACATGGAACTGTTTGGAGGACTTAGCTACTCCAAGTATGGTGGTAGAAGAATTTTCTCAAGACGGCGAGAAAGATTATATGGAACTAGTTTATAACCCCGCATGATGCGGCGAGTTTTTCAACATAATTTGCAGAATAATATTTTTAAATAATTAGGTGGTAGTATAGAATACTGGGGTCGCGACCAAGAAATACGGAGTTTCGGTCAGTTTTTGCCCCACACTGGCAATTTTCGGTAAAACCAT
>VSTD030003744.1:0-10697 GCA_008808055.3 Sporobolus alterniflorus | reverse complement strand
AGCGCGGGCGGGCGGGCGGGGTTCAGGGAGGGGATGGAGGAAGGAGATGGAGATGAGGTAGGCGCCGAGGAAGCTTCTAGAAGAGCGCGCACGCCGCATCGCATGGCTGTGGTATCGTAGCCGTCCGGTAGTTGGCTGAACGGTGAATCGAGGACGCAGGAATGGGCCCATGTTCTAAGCTGGGAGATAGTGGGTTTTTTATGGGCTGCAACGGGCTACATATCGTCTGAGGCACGAAAAGCTCAATTGGGCTTTTGTGGCCCGTCGTTTCATCGCAGGAAGTATTGCTCTGCTCATTTGGTAGAGGCCAACAAAATTCGCGAATGCTCCGCTGTATTGCTCTGCTCGCTTGTGAAATGTAGACGTGAACACAAGGTTAGCAGATACTGTATTGTTCTTCATCATGTTGCCGTCCATTTACACCTGGCTAATAATGGAATTTAAGCTACACCTTATCAAAGAAACTAAAAAGTAAAATAGATTGCACTGGACAAAACAACTCCATGGTGTTGCGTGAACAAAGTCCCAAACCATATCCTTGTTGCTGGTGCCGCACTGAACAATCAAACTGTGGCAGATTGCAGCGTTGTTTACAAACTCCAACCAACGCCAACGTACAAACAGCAAGGAAGCCAAAGCTAAAGCTAAAGATCGTGCTGTATTTCTCTTTTTGAGTTCATGGATGTTTTTATGGTTTCCATCTCACAGAACACACAAACAAAAACCAGTATTGATATATAAGCAGACGAGGAAGAAATGTCTTGAACCAGAAATCCACCCAATGAGGCCGGCAAGGTTAAGTGCTCGGAACAGGTTCTTTGAAGCAATCGGCCTTGCACAGCCCCATTGACTTAATCTTCTCTCCGATCCTACCAAAAGGATTAACAGCCAATGTCAATACACAATGAGCATCACTTTTCAACTATACTAATCTACTACCTCTGTTTTCAAATACTTGTCACCGGCTAATTCATTTTTAAACTTGATAGTGACAAGTAAAAAAGTACTCGTTAAGATGTAGAGAGAGAGAGATAGCCAACCTGTCAAAGCTTTTCCTTGGTTTCTCTAGCTGCTCATCCTCCTCCTTTATCCTGCCAGTCCAGTCCACGCTTCTCCTTGATCTTTCTCTCTTACCAGTACTGATTCTTGCCTTTTCTCGGTAACCCATGCTTCGCCTGTGCTTATCTACATGTTCAGTGGTCTTCCTTGACGTTCCTATTCTTTGTGGGATCAATTGAGGAGCCCCTGGAAGTGCTACATTATTATCAGATGGTGTTTTACTTTCAGCTGGCGATTTTCCAGTTTCAGTTGATGCTCCATTTTCGGCTGGTAATTTTTTCATGGCAGATAGGAACTTTTTTAAGTGCCTTATGAACACTGGGAAGTACTCTAAGTTGGAGTGGTCGCCTCCCTCGATCCACAGGGGTTCATACTTGTGATGGCTTAACTCCCAGAGGCGCTTGCCATGGGAGCAATCCACAACATCGTCATTTGTGCCCTGAAAAACAAAGGGGAGATATTCCGTTTATAGCGATCATTATGTAGTTACGGTAACACATTAGTTAGTATACAAGAACTTACATGAATCACCAAAACTGGACATTTAACTTGAGTGATTTTTTCTATGTTCTGCAAAACTAAGTGTTAATAGGATGAAATGAAAAGTAGAATTTTCTTTGATACATCAGGTGACGAAGCAAACCTTATACATGTCAAACCAGTATGTTTTCTTCACAGAATACATGACACGTAAGCCGGACAATATGGCACTGTGTAGAATAACAGCTCTGATGTGATGCAAACGTGCAGCTAAATCGAGGGTAGGTCCGCTGCCAACTGATTGACCATACAAAACAATATCTTCTTCCCTAGTCCCATAAACATCCACAAGGCACTTGTATGCAGCCTCTATGTCAGCAAATGTATTACCTTCGCTTGGCTGAATAATGATGTTTCATACCAATTATTAAGTGATACATTTTATATAAAAAAGGTACAACGATAAAAAATAACTAGCAAACCCAAACTGAAAAAAAAACTTAATCAAACTCACTTGAGTGGGAACCAGCAGTTTCATAGTCTTATAAAGTAAGTGTTGCCTTTCTACTGAATGTGGCATTGATTCGAATAACTCACAAAGATAAAATAATACCTTGCCTGATGACTGTCCATAGCCAGAATAATCATACCTGTGAATATAAATGAAAATCTTTTAAGGTAGGTGATTGAGGCACAAATTATCAAAGAATAGTATATTGTGAGCAAAAAAACTTGTTAGAGTTTCAAAGAAAAGAGGGAATTGTATCAAATGAGTGACAACTTAATATACTCGTCTAATCAACAAGACAAAACCAAAAAACAAACAAGCAAATAGAAAAATGAGGTTGCATTTGACAATTAGAAAATAGTAGTCAGGAGCAGGATTGGGAAATGAGATAAAGCATATTGATTTTTCATTAACCCACCCTATTACATTTGAACTCTCCATTTCCATTTTGCCAGACAACAACTAAAGATATGAGATATGTACTACAAACAACAGACTTATAGCTAATGAAAGTAAAATTAGAAGTAAATTTATGCTAAAAATTATGAAAACATTGATAGGCATTGCGGGTCGCACATTATGGGTTTTTAACTATATACGGTTATCAGTTTATGGCGAGTAGACAACCTTAAATTTAGTTTTCTATTAATTTATGGTGTTAGAAAAATAAACATTAATGCTATAGCAATAATGTATTTTGTATCATTCTATTAGTTTGGCTTCAATCGCTGTAGCACTATCCATTACTCACCTTGTCTCATTTTGCTCGATTTGACAGGTCAATGGATAGGTAAAAGTTTTGGTTTCAAGTAAACTATAATGATATATATCCACCTATGATTAGTTTTATATCTAAAATATGTACTATAAAACTGGTAATATATTGTATGACATAACCCCAAAATCATATTAAAACCTAGTAACATGTCCTTTTCAATAAACATTATGAGCTAACCACATTTATAGAGTAGTGAGCTTTAGTTGATTAGAGAGGAATCTTGGTCAAGAAGTCATTATGTGTATTTCACCACAAATTATGCTAAAAACAAATATATTTGTGATAATATTTTTCAAACTAAATAAGATTTTTGCATTATTAGCCACAACAACAAAATTGATTCCGGTTTATTTCTTTCAATTGAAAAAATCTTAACTAACATACTATTTTTGCAAAAAAATTACTAAAGATAACAAAAAAAATCAACTGGCAATTGCACATGATAAGTCAGAAAGAAATTGAGCATCATATAGAACGAAGATGCAGATGACTATCGTCAACACTTAACTCCACTCAATAACAATGTGGAGAATCGTATAATTTGTTGTATTTACTTCACCAGAAATGATAGAACCAAACAAAAAAAATGTTTACATGTGGGTAATCGAGGCATGGACATTCTAAAGGATCAAACCATAATAAGATCAACTGTTTGGTCAAAAACTCCAATATGATTTCTAACTGAATTCTAAGATGATTTTACAATATAATTTCTCTAAGAATATACATCTGTTTTTTTACTTATCGTCGATTAGTTTATTTTTTGAATTAGATGACAGAAGATTAGTAAAAAGTAACAACTGGTGGGAGCACTCTGTTTTGCTAGAGCGTGATCGAGTATCCAAAGCAACAATCTTACTTGCCCAACAGTCAAAATACCCGAGAGCACGTTCATTTGTTGCATTAAAAAACGTGTTCACTTACCCCATGAGGTTGACGCGGAGGGCGGCGCTGAGCTGGACGAACATCCCGTACATCTTGCCGATGTCGGCGGCGTTGCCGTGCGAGAAGAGCACGGTGAGGGTCGCCTCGGGGCACCGCACGTACACGACGATGATCTCCGTGTCCCGCCGCGTGGGCACCCGCCGGGCCTCCACGCCCGGCCGCCACGGCACCCCCGTGATCACCACCCTCCTCGTGGTCGTCTTCTTCGCCTTGTCCGGATCGTTGCCCGTCGCTGCAGTGGCAGTCGTCCCCGGAGCGGTATCCTCCGATGCCGTCTCCTCCTCGTCGACCACCCCGTAAGACGGCGGGTTGGGAGGGAAGAAGGCGAGCTTGGAGGCCACCGAGGACGTCACCCCGCCCATGTCCGGCGGCGCGGCCTCAGGGCTCTGGCCGCAGCGGCATTAGCAGCTCTCTCCGGCCGTCCGAGGGATGGGCTTCAACTTCAAAGCTGGAATGTTTCTCGAGCAGTGCTCTAGTTGGAAAGTGCAGAGACGGGTTTCTCCAGCATCGGGGATAGGAGGGATTAAAGGTTTAATTTGCGCGCAATTAGGGAGGTGCCGGGGAGAAATTAAGGAATTAAAGGCTGTCACATGAATGTCTGGGATTCTGGATTTATTACTATAATGATGCTCGTAGCTAAATATGGACCCAAAAACCCATCGATTAGTTGCTCCCACTTCTTAATTTTGAATCCAAAATTACGTACAATGCTCTAGTGGCACGCAATAGCCGGCATGTACATAGGCTTGCTAATGGCCACGTCGAGCGAGATCAAATTAATCCCCACTATGAGCCAGCTCATGTCATGGGCGGATGCAATTATCAGGACTTGCAAAAGGATGGCTTGTATGGATTGCAGCTAATCGTGGCTGTGTAAACAAATCGGCAAGGATATCATTAGTTGTCTTTTGATCGATCATTAGTCTCTTCTTAGGAGAAAGCAAAGATGCTAGGAACGACACTTTTCTAGCTCTTCTCCGTATGCAATTAAGCTCGTTCCTATAGCTCCCAAGATGGACGCAGAGCCAACAATCTGCAGCACGAAAGACAGTACGTCCTCACTTTTCTCTAGCCTTTCGTTACTAATGTTCATGAATACGTCACGTTTTCCCCCGCCTCTTCGCTTATTACAGCAATGATGGTAATTTTTCCATGCTTCCAGCTGTGCGATGAAAAAGGCGGAGGTAAAAGGGACGATCAAATGGAACGCGCATGCTTACCGGCTATTGCTCTTCTCCTTTGCTTCGGTGTCAGATCGAAAAAGTTGGTGTGTTCTCCGAAAGGAATGCAGAGCGGCATGGTTAGGGTATAGACATGCCTGCTGGTTGGGAGGTCGATCATTAGCTGATCTCCTCTCTCTCTCTCTCTCTCTCTCTCTCTCTATTGCGTTGACCCCTTCTGGCATAGCACTCTGCCCTACTGTTCGGTGAGACCGTGAAATGTGTCTGAATTGAGAAAGCAGCTCACTGACAGTGCACCCAAAATGCCACCTCGCGGAGCATCTTAGTTCTTAGTACAAAACTACAAAGCAGTAGTCATAACTTTCAAATGTCTTAGAAAGAATAAGCATTTTATGACGTGATTAGATGCGATTTACAGTTCTGGAGAACTTGATGCTGGTGCTACATAAACTGGGGACATGCGCATCTTCAGGGTTCATTGGGGTTGTTCAGGTGACAGCTAAATACTGTAATCGTCATCAGGTAGGAGTACACTGTAAGCACAGAATAGAACCCATCATCAACCGCAATATTTTGCACGAAAATTAAAATGAGTGCCTTAATTCCTGCCACCCGCTGGCTGCCCATACATTGTCTCAACTGAACCGTACCTAAGTGGATGTGAACTCACCAGGCTGTTCAGTTACCATTTGCAGCTATTGTAGGGGGGAAACGTCATGCTGTGACAAGTTTTTTAGGAAACTAAGTGATAATTTTACAAGTTTCTAAAGACAGTAGGCTTCACCACCACAGGAAACATTGAAGGAAGTTAGCCCAAAATCGACGGAAGTTAGTTTTTTTCGTTGATTTTGGGCTAACTTCCATCGACCATGACCGACGAAAGTTTTTCGATGAAAGTTAGCTAGCATATGTCGATCAGGAGGTGCCGATGGAAATTAGGCCAAAACCCCTTAACTTCTGTCAGGGGGGCGACAAAAATTAGCACCTTAACTTCCGTCGGCTAGGGGGCCAACGAAAATTAAGCAAAATTGTTTTAAAAAAATAGAAAATGACTAGTATAGTGCCCGTGCTAACGCTACGGTGACAATCAAAACATGATAGACTCGTTACTACAATGACTCGTTATTACATACAGAAATGGCGAAGGCTGGATAAGTATGGTGTTCTAACTTCTAAAGGCTACAGGATGAGATACATGCAGATTTTACATCAGGCAGGGAATTGTACAAAATATAAAACTTTCCCTTCTTGTTGTTTTCTTCACTAATCAAAATTGGACTCATTTGGTACAAAACAATTACTAGTAATGTTAACAGACTACCAAGAAGTGAATAGCATAGAGAAGTTTTATGCCTTGCTGTTTTCCTTCAGTAATAATATATCTTAGACCTAAAAACTTGTACCTAGCCTAGGTTGCCTAAACTAACAAAGACACATCAATTGCAGCATACCTTTCTTCCAGCTGGTTGTTGTAGAGCATGTGTTACATCAGCTACCTGAAATACATGCTAGTTGTTGTAGAGCATGTGGATATTAGAAAAAAATAACAGATGTGAACAGTGAAACAAATGAGTCATTGACTAACAGTCCTTTTGCTAAATGTGCCATTTGCAGTAAAACAATCCAGATTTATCTTATCATCGAATTTTTGCTGTAGGACACTTAAAAATAAGTGTCCTGCTGCAAAAATCGCATTACAACAGTATTACACAGCAAAATTTCCCTTCAAATTTTGATGTCAACAAGGAACACCAGTCAGCTGTATCATTCCTGTGCAATATAAATTCGTTTGCGACAAAAGAAAGTACACTTCCTCTTTCATATCAAAGCAAGTGAATACAATCAACAAATTGGATGGGTCTAGATAGAAGGCTGATTATAAAGATATGAACGAAAATAACAATGCTGGCCACTTGGCAGTTGGCTTCCCTCAACAACTCAAAGTTCCTTGGGTCAACAATTAGATCATCTGCATGTCGATTTTAAAAGATATCAGTCTTCTTGGATCAATGAAGAAGCAGCTATGACACATAGCTATAATTTTAGGTATGCACTAAGCGACTGTTGGTGTCCTGCTGTGAAACTCTATTCACTTCTCCTTGAGAGCTGAAAGAAGAGGTACAGTTCGATTTCCAACTCCGTGTGGTTTATATTGCTTATATGTTGTTGCATGCCAGGCGATCTACAGGCAGCTCCTAACTAACTCTTGGCAGAATGCAGTTTCAATTGGTGCAACTAAAAATGTAACACAATGCTAGGACAAATACACAGAACCGCACAACCATCTTTTCTAGTTTAATTTTGCTTGCTGCTACTTGGCAAACATGTCTTGCTAGAAGCCTACAACATATTCCAGTGTCAATGAAGAGTAGCAAATCATAGGCTATGTCATATGTTTCTTTGATGGTCCAATGTCAAAAAACTAGATATACGATTGTTTGTTTTCACTTTTTGTGTTGGACTCGATAATGAGCACATGAAATGGAGCCGAAGATGCCTTACTGTATCCAAACATGGTACCATGTTCACAGACCATCACATTTTGATTTCCAGCAAGCCTTATTTTCTCTGTGGACTTGACCATAACCTGGAGAAGTACAACAGTACAGGTTTCTTTCGGTACACCAGCTTGTTTGGTCAGGAGATAATTTCTATATTAACTGATATGATGATTAAATATCTTCCATGTAAATAAAAAAAGCATGCAACATCAGGACGGTACTTTCAGAAGTCAAATTGTTTTCAAAAAGCAATAATAAGGAAGAACATACATATACCTGAAGGGTTGGATTCAGCTTTGACACAAAACAGAAGAACCCTTGTACTGCTGTGATAGAAATCCATATGTTAGTTGCATACTTGCATTATCCTTCATGATCCGAAATAATAATTAATGAGAATACATCAACAATAGAGAGATAAATGATTCAAATATTCCCGGAGAACTCAGTAGCAAATTGATAAAGGTTCAGTTATTTTTCGTAGAAATCAGTAACAATTTGGTACAGGGGACAACTTCAGTTGTTTCTTTTTGTGGGAAGAGCAGTATGTCTTAAGTTATTATCAAAGAACTGGGATCGAATTTGCAAGAGCTGATGGAGGATTTGTTCCCTCAGAACAACCATCCCAGCAGTGAGACAATGGCAGAATCGTCTTCAAGTGAATTTAGCATTTGAATCCACCATGCCCATAGCCCCACACTACCAACAGCCTAATGGCAGCATCACTTTGGCAAAGCACGGGCAAGAGGGAAAACGAAAAAAAGAGGAAAAAGAAAGAAAGGAATACTTCTGTGAAACTAAGGCTATCTCCAACGACGAGGACCAAAATCGGTGATCCATTTCACCATAAAGGTCATCTACAGTGCCAAATCGAAATAAAAAACGACGGCCTTAAACATCCATCTCCAACGGGCGACCAAAAAATGGTGAGCTCCAACCGGCGGCGGTCTAGGATGAGTGCAGGCCGGCGGGCGATGGGGCGAGCTCGGGCCGGTGGCGGCGGGGTGAGCTTGGGTCAGCGGCGGTGGGGTGAGCTCAGGCCGGCAGCGGTGGGGGCGTCTGTCTTGGACGAGCGCAGGCCGGTGGCGATGGGGCGAGTTCGGGCCGGCGACGACGGGGTGAGCTCGGGTCTGCGGCGGGTGAGCTCGGGCCGGTGGCGGTGGGGGCGTCGGTCTTGGATGAGCGCAGGCCGGCGGCGATGGGGCGAGCTTGGGCCACGCAACGGGTGGGGGAGCTCGGGCCGACGGCGGTGGGGCACCGGTCTTGGATGAGCTCACGGTGGCCTTGGGTGCTGGAGTCTTGACGAGCTCACGGCGACGGCCTTGGGTGCTGGAGTTTGGATGATCTCACGGTGATAGGATTTGGGGGAGCGCTTGAGGTGCTACATTTCTAGGTCGCGGGACGCGCGTGACATAGAATAGGTATTGAGATGGGTCTCTTTTTGGAGAGTTTTTTTTTGCAACTTTCTTACTCATTTTGGTTATAGGTCTCCAAATAAAGCATGCGTTGGAGATAGCCTAATGAACTCAAGATTGAAGAACATACACAGAACGCTGGTTATGTGTACTCCGCCAAAAAAGTTTCCAGTTGGCAGCTCGCACGCATGTTTTGGTTTTGAATTTTCATGTCAATGAATTTGAAATTTGGGCGGGTGTAAAGAACACGGATATCCAGAGAGGAGTGGGACATACCTTTCAGAACCTTCTGAAGCCATCGTGAGCATGCTTCGTGTGACACTGTGAAGGAGGTATAGCCGATGACTCGGTGAAGGTGGGTGGCAGTAGGGGTTGCTCCGGATCTTCGTGCTCCTCATCGGGGTGCGGCAGATGAAGGAGGAGGAGGAGGCAAGGTGAGATGATGCGGCGGCGACGACTTGACATGCGGAGGTGGTAGGGAGGGGCCAGCGCGGCAGCCTACCGAGAATGCGGCGAGGGAAGCCAAGGAGGGGGCAGGGAGAGGCCGACGCAGCGGGGTGGTCGGTCCTGCCATGACTGACACCTACAATCAATGGAAGGGAGCTTGGGAGCGATGAAGTGAGCAGAGAAACAGAGCGCTTGCTGTGGAGCTCACCTGT
Organism: Sporobolus alterniflorus; assembly: GCA_008808055.3. Lineage (NCBI taxonomy): Eukaryota > Viridiplantae > Streptophyta > Magnoliopsida > Poales > Poaceae > Sporobolus > Sporobolus alterniflorus. The sequence goes on along the minus strand of VSTD030003744.1, from coordinate 1,171 downwards.
CAGCCGAGGGATGGTGACGGACCACGACAGCCGCATCACCAATTCCCATTTTTAAAGAAGTAATGATTTGAGCCCAAACCGTTGACAGGCCTATGCTCATGTCACCCTTCTTATCTCTACTGCTTCAAAAATTTGACAGTCCTCCTTTCGCGCGCGCATGCCGAGCGCCACCTGCGATCCCGGCATCCCAGCACGCCACCATGCGATCCCGTTGCCCCACCTCCGATCTGGTCCCCGCGGTTGCCTCTCCCCACGCGTGCGATTCGTTCCCCATTGACCATGGTTCTTGGTGCAGGGGGTCAGTGCCGCCAATGTGTGCCTTGGCCGTGAATACCTATGTTCGCCGAGGCAGTACGTGGCTGGGAACGGTAGTGGCTGATGGTGGTGTTCAGTTGTACACTGTGGCGCCTCACCCGCGGCGATGGGCGAGACGGTAACTGCAGCAGTGCAGGCCTACGTCCTCACGCCAACGGTTTGTGAACGCCGGCCCGGAAAATCCAGTTGGTACGCTTCTGTGCTCCAGCAGTACAAGTTATGCTGCAAAATTCTGCGGACTCTGAGCTGCTGATGGAATCAATCAATCCAAGCCGTTCCTGTTCTCCAAACCTCTCTGCGAATGCTTCATCCCCTGCATCTGTAGTATTGACCCAGCTGGCAGGTGTGATTCTTGGAAGAAAATGTGGTACTAGTTCCATTCTGTCAGGAATGCGTATGTCTGCTGTAGCACCAGGTCCGACTTCGATCGGATTAAAATTTTATTTATTTTAGACTTAGTTTTATAGAAAGACTATTTTATTTATTTTAGACTTAGTTTTATAGAAAGACTGAATAAAATTGTGAAAGAATCTATGGGCCTCAAGAAGCCCACATTGCCAGTCCCAACCGATGCGCCCCCATCCTCTCGGTCCGGGATGGATGGTAAGGAATTCTATAGCCTCTTGGGAGCCAAGTCATCTCCTCTTCCACCGTTTGAACTGTTGGATTGATCTCTAGGTTGATCAATATGAGAAAGTCTTAATGACTGATTGCCATCTAATTGAGCCCTGATGGGGGGCCACTTTCTTAATTCAATGGCCTGGTCGCAACCTCCATATGCCAATAAATAAATGGTTGACCACTCATTACACGATTTAAGGGAATAACTGTCGGTACCCTGAGAACCGGTTACCCT